>JAUTDX010003905.1:0-38105 GCA_030844895.1 Ambrosia x helenae | reverse complement strand
AAACTAACGAGGATGGGGGAAAAGCAGGTAGTCAAATACAATGGGTATTTTATAAAAAAATGCAATGAGGTCCATGGCTTACAACTATGTGTTAATTCTGTTGGAGTTGGACTGCTTGAGTGGTTCAAATCTTACCGAACTTGAGACGGTTTAATGCTCCATTCGACCCGGGTTGGGTACTAGTTCAGAGTCGGGCAAGACGACCCATGAAGTTGAATGGCATGTTGATGTTGTGAAGATAGTGATAACGGAAAATCGGGTTGATGTTCCTTTTGATCCAGGTGGCTTTTAATCGAAGACAAAACTTGAGGACGAGTTTTCGAAGAAGGGGAGGATGGTGCAGGGACGTTTATCTATACATTTGAATTTTAAAACTTATTTCTTTTCTTTTTTATTTATTTTATGTTCGTATTTATCTTTTCCGAGTTGCTTTATCTCTTGAGTTTGAAAAACTATAAGTAGGACTTGATTGTAAACATATTTTAGTTTTGGTTGATTTATAAAATATGAACTTTGTTCATGGAACCTTGGTTCGTTTATAATCTTTGATTAACAATTTGTTCTTGAGCCATTTGATTGCACACGAAACTGCATCAGTTTTGTAAGAAGGCTAAGAAGGATTAATGACCATTGGATGTGTTAGATATATATAGGTAGGGGTTAGGGTGTTCAAATCGCTCGGCGCTCGCGATCGCTCGCCGCTCGTTCGGATTTTGCTCGGAAAATGTTCGCTCGATTTTTTCGCTCGGCTGTAAACGAGCTGATCGGCTCGGTTTCGGTTTGTAAACGAGCCAAGCATAAGCAAATGTCCGCTCGGCTCGGTTCGGCTCGATGTAATTTTTATTAATTTATTACATATATACACATTAATTACAATTATATTTATAGTTTTATACATACCACACCCTATTAGGTTTGGCTCCAATACATACAATTATGTTTATAGTTACTGGCTCAGTCAACACAATGATAACTTGACACTAAGTTTAATTGTAAAACCCTAGGTCGTGAAAAGGACATGCTTGACTTCCTATTTCCATTAGTTGTCCGTCATCAATCGTCTCCCGCCGTCAACTTAAGTTACAACGCGACAATCGTTCTCTGTAGTATGTTCATCGCCTCACTGGCTTAAACTGTGCCTCATTCTCGGACAACCGGACCTTAAACTTAGTGTCACCCTCAGACGGTCGATCTCGGTCATCACTAGGCGGCGAGAACATTAAAGGAAACAACCCAAACTTATGGTTGTCCGAAAAGCTCGCTGCTCGTCGCTCGCTCGACGCTCGCTCGAAAATGTCCCGCTCGAAAAATGCTCGCTCGGTTTTCGGTCAGATGTAGATGAGCCGATCGGCTTGGCTCGGTGCGTAAATGAGCCAAGCACGAGCAAAGTGTCCGATCGGTTCGGCTCGGCTCGTGAAACAACCCTAGTAGGGGTTCTTGTACAAAGTCAACATTTGTGAGAAGGATAAGAAGGTTTATAAATTAGATTTTGAATGAAGATTGTGAAATATGTAAAACAAATGTAACACTCTTTGGAATGGCGTCTTAGGTTAAACTAATTATTCCACTTAATATTTATTTACTACAAAATTAGCAAATACAATATCGAAACCGTAATGAATTGTAACGATATGAACCAAATTCCTGACGTAACGCATGGGGGAATTTTACTCTTTATTATAAGTAAGTCACTTGTATTTGCTAATTTGTACTTATGGATTATGGGCCTTAAAGACCATACGTGTTCAGTATGTGGATGGGTTCTGACTGACAGGCTCATTTGTGCGTTTTCTCTATTATTTATACTTTTACTATGGGCCATAGGCGTTTTGTTCTAATACTTAATAGGCTTCGGCCAACTTAGCATAATTGCTATTGTGTACATAACGGGCTAGGGCCAGTTAGCAGTTGATTGAGTGAAAATCCACTTACGGGTAAAATTAATAAAGGACAAGTACCATAAAAAGATACATATATATTTCTTGCCAAATTACTCAGCTCATTTTATTTTTTCTCTATTTAACTCCTTAAGCTTTATAAATTTGATCAAAACTTGTAAACTAAAACTTGAAGCTGGTGCAACGGGTTTATATAGGTCAAGTTTATTCTACACAATCTAAACTAAAAGAAAAAGGTGAAAAGGATACAAAACACATAACGAATCACAAAATATAACATAATGGGTCACAAAATATAACCCAATAGCTAGGAAAAAGACACAATGAGTCGCAAATATATGAGCAAAGCAGACAACTCGATAAGTATGGATGGATACGATCGTTTAACTAAAAGGAACCCAAATACACTGTCTAGGGAGCTTTTGAAATTGAGCAACCGTGTAAGTCTCTAAAAAATGAAATTAAAATAATATTGCTTTATATCTATACTATATTATAAAGAATTTTTCTAGAACTTATTAAAAATTAATAGGTACATGTTTAATTGTTAAGGTACAAGACTTGATGCATAAACCACGAGCTTATAGCTTAGTGGTTGGGGGATATGATGGAAGACTTCTGGCCACTTGGTCAAGAGTTCGATTCCTGATCCAACCGGTTTTACCGGCTCTTTGCCGTCGTGCTCTCGGGCGGGTGAAGGGTCGGGTTTTCTCCGGAATAGGTGGCTTGGTTTGTGTTAGCTACCCGGCGCATTCTAGGGCGGGCACTAAGACGTGTCTTCACCTAGGAGCGTATGGGTGCTTTCACGATTGTTGGGTGCCTGGGTAGCTGGCACGTCAGTTTGTTGGACGTTAAAAAAAAAGACTTAATGCATAACTTAAGTACTTTTAAGGGCAAATGTGTTTTTTCAGCAACCTCATTTAATAAGCTTCTTTTAATTTTATTACATAATTAATTCACTACATTAAACTATTAAAATTAAGTATTATACTATTTAAATACTTATGTTTCGGAGATGAGGAATCAACCAAGAGGATCGGAGGAATGGCAAGAAGTCAATTACAACAGGAAGAAGGATAACGCTCAGAAGATAAAGGTCAGGGATCGGTTAACGTAACAAAATTCTTTGTTTCGAATATACCGGAAGGGGCGTCGTCAACAGATCTGAAGGAGACGCTTAAAGGGTTTGGTCATATCACATGGGTTTATATTGCAAGAAAGTTGGACAAGTTCAGAAATAGGTTCGACTTCGTTAGTTTCCAGAAAGACAGAGATATCCAAGATTTGGTTTTTGAATTGAAGAATGTAAAGATGGGTCCACATAAGCTTTTTATTAGCTTAGCAAGATTTGTTGATGGGAAAAGTTTTGGCCAATATGGATGAAAGGAGGCGATCGAGTAGTATTGACAGGCAAAAAGAAGAAACTTCAGGAGGTGGACAATAGTACGTCAAAAGGTGAGGAGCCATTGAAAGTACAAGAGGTGGATGGTAGTTTATCTTTTAAGGACAAATTATTGAATAAGGAGATAGTGAAGAATCAGGATACAATCAATATTGATGAAAGTGTTCAAGCCATTAGCCATTGGCGTGAGGTGGTGGTGGTGAGGAGGGTCAGGGAGTTTAGTGTTCTAACGGGACTTAGGAGTTTAATGAAGAAGGAAAAGCTAGAAGGTGGAAGGATTAAGTATCTGGGAGGATTGTCGGTGATGTTGGTTTTCAATGATTCGGAGAAGGTCAGGATTTTTTGAATCAAAAGGAGGTGTGGGATAAATGGTTTGAGTCGATGGATTTATCGAAGGGTCAAGTTCTAGCGTATGAACGTATAGTATGGTTAAAGGTTCATGGTGTTCCTCTTCAATTGAGTTTAGATCCGGTTTTTAATATCATCCAAAAGAGGTTTTGGCAAAGTGATTCAACCGGCGCAGATTACGGATGACGACGGTGATTAACTTTATATGTTTAGGAGTTCTTGTTTGTGTTTGTTTAAGGATACCGGAGGAATTAAAACTTTGATGGAAGAATAAGTTATTAAGAACTTGGATAGAAGAGGAGATGGGTGAATGGATCCCAGATTGTCTTGATGAAGATGGAATTGTTTTATCGATGGATGATTATGAAGATGTTATTATGGAGAAAGAAGACGGGATATTCTTAGTTCTGAGAATCCCGGTCACTTTGGCAGCAAATCAACCAGAAAGTATGGAGCCGATAATTGAGGAGATATTGGAGGAAAGGATTGAATTGAATGGGATTGACTCGCATTCCATTGAAAGGGGGAATAAAGTTGGTAAGATTGGGGAAGTGCATGGGGATTCTTTGCATGATTGTAGAAACAGTTATCGGTGGATTTAAGACCTAAGGAAAAGAAAAAGGCGACCAAAAAATAAATAAAAAAACTGGTAGGCTCAAATATGTTTCTCTTCAAGTCCAGGCCCGCCCCAATGAAGAGACCAAGAAACGATGATGACCCATTTGGATTGGACGATTTATTGGCTGTTTTCTAGTTAATACTGTAACAGAGGTTGGGCCGTCTAACTTTACTGTAGGTTGTGATGAGGTGTTTCAAAGGAGGAGATTGGCGTGCTACATGTTGAGAATGTTTGAAGAAGGGTCGGAGATGGGTAACTTTAGACAGGTAGAAATTGAGGAAAGTATTAGGTTGGGGGTGGTGGTGGGAGCTGAGGATTTTGCACAGCTGGTTACGGATACTATAAAAGGATTAGGTATATGGGGTAAAGATAAATGGGTTAGGGAGCTTCGATAGGATCATGATGTTTCAGTTTTATGTTACAGGAGACACAACATAGTTCTTTAGAAGGTTTCAATTTAGACAAATTTTGGGGGTAATTCTAGTTTTGAAGAAGATCATATGGACGCCATGGGAAGATCGGGTGGCATGTTGAATCTATGGGATTGCAAGGTGTTTCATAGGGTTGATACTATAAAATAATAGAAATTATCTTTTAACTCGTGGCAGGTGTAAGAATAATGAGGAAATGTTTAATTTCCTAAATGTCTATGCACCGCAGAACATATTTAACAAACGGGTTCTTTGGAATGAGATTATTATGTTAATGGCTCGATTTCAAGGTTTGTGGGTTGTAGCGGAGGGATTTCAATGTTGTAAGATTCGAGGGAAGAAAGAAGAAACTCGATTTTTTAATAGGGGGCTGCTAATGATTTCAATTCTTTTATTGAGAAGGCGGGGTTAAATGAATTCTAAGAGGTAATAAGTTTACTTTCAATGCAGGGAATAAGTTAAGTCGAATAGATCGTATTTTTGTGTGTGGATGTTTTTTGAATAAGTGGCCGGATTCTATTTATAGAGCTCTCCAGGAGCTTTATTCGGATCATAGTCCTCTACTATAGTTTATTGAATAAAAAACTTTGGTCTGAAACCATTTCGTTTCTATTAATTCATGGCTTGATTGTGATGATTTTGAAAGTGTCATTATAAGGGCGAGTGAAGACTTTCAAGAGGAAGGGCCAACGGATGTTTGTCTGATGAATAAGTTTACAAAGATAAGGGCGGCTATTAATGTCTGGAAAAGAGATTAATAAGAACAAAGAATTGGAGTAGGAAATGTCTTTAAAATCAGAGATTGTGTTGATTGAGAAAATTTTGGAAGGTAGAGACATTGACGAAGAGGAAAGTTGGGTTTGGTGAATGCAAAAAGCGTTTTGGCGGAAATTGAAGGTTTTAAGTACAAAGACTTGAGACAAAGATCTAAATAGAAATGGGCAGAATTGGTGGACGATAATACTAGATACTTGCATGGCATTAATAATAAAAGAAGGGTGTGTAATAATATTCCTGAGTTGTTGATAGATGGTTTTGGGGTTTCCAAACCTTCGGAGGTAAAAGAACAGGTTTTGACATTTTTCGGGAGCGGTTTGAGGAGAAAATAAAACGGCGACCGAAACTTATTTTCTTTGATATTAAACAAGTGTCCCAGGAAGATAAAGATATCTTATCCGCAAGGTTCTCAGAAGGAGAGATTAAAGAAGCTGTCTTCAGTTGTGGTGATGATAAAGCCCCGGTCTAGATGGTTTCAACTTTTGTTTCATATAAAAAAAATTTTGGGTCCTTATTTGCTAACGATTTTATGGAAATCATGAATAATTTTATGAATAGGGGTCGATTAGTAAAGGCGTTGGGGCTTCTTTTATTACTCTAATCCCTAAAAATAAGAGTCCAATGGGTTTGGGTGAATATAGGCCTATCAACTTGATAGGTGTTATTAGTAAGGTTATCTCAAAAATTTTGGCTAATCGATTGAAAGTAGTTATGGAAAGTATAACATCTGAAACTCAGTCATCTTTCTTGAGTGGAAGATATATTCTGGATGGGTCTCTTATTATTAATGAGATTTTGTCGTGGACTAAGAAAAATAAACAAAGCTTGTTTCTAATGAAGATTGATTTTGAGAAGGCATATGACAATGTGAGTTGGGATTTTCTTATGGAGGTGAACCGACAAATGGGTTTTCCAATTAGGTGATGCAACTGGATCCGTGGGGTATTAGAGTCGGCTTCTTCATCCATTTGGGTCAACGGGTCACCTACTTTCATGTTTGATTGCTCGTAAGGTATTAGACAGGGGGGATCTGATTTCTCCTTTCTTATTTTTATTAGTCATGGAAGCTTTTGCAGGTTTGTTTCGTAAGGCGTCTAGTTTGAATCTGTTTAGTGGTATTAAACTTCCTAATGGAGGCCCTTGTTTGTCACATATTTTATATGCGGATGATGCATTGGTTTTGGGGGAATGGTCTGTGGACAATGTTTAACACTATCAATAGATTGTTGAGAGTTTTTAATATGTGTTCCAGTTTGAAAATATAATTTTTCAAAATCTAATTAATCGGTTTGGGTGTGGATAATCTTGAAGTTGATGCTATGGTGAGAGTTTTGGGGTGCAAAATGGGTAGCTTTTTCCTTTTTGTTTATTTGGGAATAAAGGTGGGTGCGAATATGAACTGAAATACTAATTGGGATCCGGTGGTGCAAGTGGTTAGGAATCGGTTGTCTAAATGGAAAGTGTCGGCTCTTTCTATAGGTGGTATAGGGGGTAGGTCACTTTGATTAAAGCGGTTCTTGAAAGTATCCCCCATTTATTATTTTTTGCTTTTTAAAGTGCATGCTAAAGTCATTGAAAACTTGGAAATGTTGATCAAAAGATTTCTTTGGGGAGGTGATGATGGAATAAAAAAGATACACTAGGGTGCTTGGAAAGATGTCACTCGGCCAAAGGGTCAAGGTGATATGGGGTTATTGCATTTGGATTGGTGTAATAAATCGCTTTTATAAAAATTGATTTGGTGATACAAAGATGATAAACAGGCGCTTTGGAAGACTGCTATAGAGGCGTTACATTGGAGAAATAGAAAATGGGAGGTGATTCCATCCAATGCTCGGTTAGCCTTTAATTGGACGTCATTGGCTCAATTTGAAAACCAATGGAAACCGGATGATAAAAGAATTCAAGGTGTGATAGGGAATGGAAATAATGTGAGATTTTGGTTGGATATTTGGGTGGGATTGGAACCGCTTAGAAAGGTTTATCCACAATTGTTCATGCTCAAAGCTGAGAAAATGTAGCCGGTAGACTTAAAAAAGCACTGATCAGGGAGTTTTTAGTTGGGTTTGGAAGCGGCAGCCGCGTTTGACTTGGAATTACAACAGCTTTCTGAGTGCTTCAGGTTGCTGGAACAGGTTAGGTTTCGGACAGGCCTGATACGTAGCGTTGGCTAGGTATACGATCATAATTTTTTTCGGTTGCAGCTGTCAAAAGTATTATTATACAGGAGGCGGTTACGAACAAGGAAGTTGTGTTCAAATGGGCTAAATGGGTTCCTTCTAAGTGCAATATTTTCATGTGATGAGCGACTTTGGATCGTTTACCTACAAAGGAAGCGCTTAAGAGACAAAATATTGTGGTGGACGAGCAGGTTTTTAGTTTTTGCGAAGAGTTGGAGGAGACGGTTGATCACATCTTCACATAATGTTGTTTTTTCACTGGGGGTTGTGGCAAGCTCTTTCAAACTGGTGGCACATACCTTCTATATTTGCGTTTTCAGTTCGAGACTTAATGGAGATTCATAAACATGCGGGGGTTTCAGCGCAAAGGCTGAAGTGATTAGAGGTCTAATCATTGTGGATGTTAGCAAATGTGCAAGGCAAGAAATGAGCGGATGTTTTCACACCAGACATGTACTAGTGTGGAGATTATTTCGGCGGTTAAAGCGATTGGTTTTTTGTGGTTCAAAAAAGAGGTCTAAATGTAAAGAGGTAGATTTGGATAATTGTTGTAGTTTTTACATGATGTAATTGTTTGGGTTGGTGTTCATGTTTCTTCTCGAAACAAGGCATCCATTTTTTGGTGGTTTTTAATGTTATTGATCTTTCAATATATATATATATATATAATTAAGTTACATACATATAATTATAATAATAATAATAATAATAATAATAATAATAATAATAACATAATCAGGGATTAAGCCATGTCGAGTTATATTGAGCACTTCAAAATAGTCTCGATGATAACCATACATAGCACTGATCAACACACTATATAATATAGTTAGACTATAAATTGATCTTCATATTTACGTATTGATTTATACTTTTTAAAGTATACCGTAGGTTTTATATTTTGAATATGTTTTAAAGTGTCTTTAAATAGATAATATTTTAGGTATATTTTAAAATAAATTACAAATTTGTAAAATATGTCGACCAAGGGATTACCGCAGCAGCACGCGGGTCACAAATCTTAATATCTTAATACTCTATTGGCTTATTAGCTAAAATAAAGACGTGTAGATGTCAAATGTATCAAGAGTACAATGCTATGTTTTAATATTAATACCTGTTTATATCGCTATACTGTGTTATAATGCATAAATGGAGGAGTAGAGTCATTTTATAGAAAATTAAGACTTTAAATAATTACAAGTATTAAAACACATATCACAGTCCTATAAAACCATTAAAACTTCTATATCCCCAAATCTTTTGCAATATTCCTTAACCCACATTAGATGACAAAGAAACATTTGATGAAATAATTTGCTATAAATGGACCCCAACTTTGCTATAAGCAGACCCCTTGTTTTCCCAAAGAATCCATTAATGCTTGTGTAACTTATAATACTAAACCATTTGGCTAAGTAAAGTTATAGTTTTAACCCTTTTGGCAAAAATAAGTTAAAGGTTTGGCCCTCCTAATAAAATATGTTAACAGACGTTCAAACCTAGCTTGAAAAAAAGTTAGCTTCTAAATTAGCTCGGTTTTAGTTATGGTTATGTCTCAAAATCGAACTGAACCGCCTTGTCCACACCTCTGGAATCCCTAATCTAAATGTTGTGTTTTCCCTTGCAACGCACGAGCACCTAACTAGATATTTAAGAGGAACGTATTATTACACTGTTGTGCGAT
Organism: Ambrosia x helenae; assembly: GCA_030844895.1. Classification (NCBI taxonomy): domain Eukaryota; kingdom Viridiplantae; phylum Streptophyta; class Magnoliopsida; order Asterales; family Asteraceae; genus Ambrosia; species Ambrosia x helenae. The sequence continues at coordinate 28,763 of JAUTDX010003905.1, read as the reverse complement.
ATTAGTATGTTTCTAATTATGAGATGAATTACAAATTAAGAATAAAAAATTCCTAGAAATGAGAAGGGCCATGAGGTAGAAAATAACATATTGGTCAAAAACTTCAAGATATTGATTATCTATAATACTAACTTACCCAAGTTTTAAGAAAACACTTAATTTTTGTACAAGGTAAATATTTTGAAGCCAACATTGTGGATTTCGATAATAGATAGTGTAATTAGTATCTTTGCCCTGTGTGTTGTGGTGATGATTTGGTTGATATTGATTTGCTTCATTGTGGTATCAATACGATACTGACACTCAAAATAGCAACAAAAAGAGACAGGGCAACACATGTAACTTATCGAAACCTGGATGTCGTTCATAACCTTCGTGCATTAAAGTGTTTAGAGTGTAAGTAACGTTATTCAAATTCAGAGATTGTTGTGTAAACTGGTTATAAGAAAACATAACCTTATTTAATGAGTTGAGGGGTTGTTAAATTGAGTGATAGTAAAAAATGGGCTTTTCCTTGTTTGTAGATTATGTCTTAATTGGGCTTGAATGTATGAATATCACGGGAATGCAAAACTTTGCCGATAAATTTGTTCTTAAAACTTTAAGAAAGACGTGCGATCATTTTTCTTATTTTGTTACACTATTTTTAATCAGTTTTTTGTTTCCCATACACCTCTTATAACATTATCCGTCCTATAATTAAATAAGCAATCAAGATTATATTCATCATTGAATAGATTTAAACCAACTTTAAACATAGTTAATAAAAATTATAATTGCAAAAAGTGAATTGACATAATTATTAATACTACTAACATGGAATACACATGATTAAGAATACTATTATAATAACTATATTAATTGATGGAAGTTATATACTTAACCCTTAGATTGAGTGACATATAAAGGAAAGGTATAATTTGAATGATTACAAGTAGTATAGTGGGGAATGATTTGAAAATGACAATGTCAATAAAAGAAGTAGGAAAAGAACCATGACCCATAAAAAAACTCCCAAGAGGAAAGGCTGCGGCACCATCAGATTCACAGAAAGTGAACACCTTTCTTTTTCTAGGAAAAAAAGGTTATGCTTTGCTTTTACACAATTACACCTCTTTCTAATCTTATATTTATCTTTTAACATTTTTCTATAACATTTTTTTTTATCATAATACAAATATTAGTAAAACAACAATTATTGTTATTATGGAATACTATTTTTACTATTATCATTTACATAAATACATACTTACGTATATACATACAATACTAGTAGGAAACTCGCACGCTGCGAGAGGGAGCAACACTTTCCTTGTGATACTCATTATTATTCGAATAATATTTGTTGTGGCATGATTGTGGTGGATATACGTCATAAGTGCTACACATGTCTAGTAACTAACAGATTTAGCATTTAAATTATCAAGTACTTTAAGAAACCATTGATGCAATTAACTAGCATATAAATAAAGAAAAATAAGTCTTAAACATAAAAGTTCAAAACTCAATGCTAAGTGTGAACTACCTAAAACATGATGAGATCAATTTAGTAATACTCCTTCCAAATCTGAATAATCTCATCCATAATTTCATACTACCATTCGTCATAAAGAGTGATCCTTAGAATTTCTTGTATCTCACAATGTTTGATTGTTACCGTGATACCTCGTAATTTCAGGTTAACACTTTAACTAGACTCTAGTTACTTTTACATACTTTTCATGCATTCTGATTTAACTAAGGTTAGTTAGGATGAGTTTACGTTGCACAGTTATAGGTGATAACTGCATAAAATGGTAATTCGGAGAATTACCAGACTACGTACAGAAGTAGGTAACCCGGAACGTTGGTGACTTGGTGAAATGTGATTATTATAAACTTAGATGTTGATATTATGTGCCATTATGTGATTATGTGAACTTATGTGATTATACGTTAATGGATCGGTAACCGGGACGGGACGGACCTGGGTCCAGATATGTGTGACGAACGTTTATGTGCCTTTTTGAATATTAGTATTTGGAATATTGATATTGTAAAGTGGTTAGTGTTGTAGATTCATTAAAATAAAATTCTGATTTTTAATCATCCCCGCGGAGCGCGGCAGAATAAGAAATTCCTCCGCGGTCCGCGAGGGGGCTTATTATAACTGGGAATTTATGACACTCGAGTGGACCGCGCCAGGAATTAAAAATGTCCCCGCGGTCCGCGACAGAGTAAAAAAACGTGAAAAACAAGTTTAGGCCTCTTTAAAACGACCTTAACCCCATGCAACCTCATAACCATAACCCTAATCGCCCAAATCACCTGATTTACGAAAATTATAACCCTTAGTACTGCTAAGGCTTAAGAACACCATTCGGGAGGCTTGGAGAGCATTCGGTTGGTGATCTTGAAGTGATTTCGGTATACTTTCAACTCTAGCATGTTTTAATCTCTTCTATTTGTTTTTAAACATCATAATCATGTTTGTCCAGATCTGAAACATGTTTATAAAAGTTAAAACTTGGTTTTTGTAAAGTTTAAAAGATTGATCATGTTGTATGCATTAGATGTATGTGTTTTGCATGATTTCACATGTTCTTGATGTTGTAGACTATTAGGGTTGATAAATGGTACTATAAACATGAATATTGCTAGGTTATCATCAGATAATGTCTTATAAAGTTGTAGAATGTTTCTTTGGTGTTGTTGATCGATAATATGCAACTAGGGTTCAAGATAATTGATGTTATTGCATGATTGAAACTTGGACAGAATCTGAAAGTTAACCTGTAGGGTCTGTTACATGGGTTAAAAGTTATTGTTTTGATGTATTCTTTGCATGGTTGTAATGTACCTGGTCTTAGCTTTTCGTAATGGGCAAAATCGTCCGATTTGGACTTCGTTTGATTAGTTTTTGAAATTTTATTTGATAAGAGGTCATATCAGATTTTCGGAGTTGTAATTTGAGTCAACTTTAAACGGTCATAACTTGAGTTTTACAAAGAGTTAAGCTTTGAAATTTGGACAGTAGATCGGCATTGGAAAAACTCGACTTTTCCATGTGGATTCACCCTGTTTGGGTGAATACACAATGTTTGGGAATTTTTCTACTAAACTGACCTGTTGTGGAACTTTTCTGGACAGGGATGTATTGTATGAATTTAATATTTTTGTGTGTTTGGTTTTAACACAAAACAAAAATATGTGTTAACTACCGAATCCCAATGAATACTCAGTAAAAATTTGGGACTTTAATTCATTAGTTAAGTATTTTAAATAAATTGTTTTTCATAGCGCACAATCTGCCCTGAAAACGCAGATTGTGTATGGAGTCTTTATGTGACTATTTGGAGTCTTATATGGTACGTAATTGACATGAACTTGCTTGGATACTTGCATGAGATGTATTTGAGATACTAGACTGATAATAATCACTATGATCACCAACGGGTTACGTAGGACTTACTTGTGCATGTAGAGTCTTTAGGTGTCACTGCACGGTTTTGAACATTTAAACGTCTTGGACAAACGGGTTATTTGGTGTATTAATTATACACATATACTCACTTAGTAATACTTATAATAGGGAGTCGTTAGCACCCTATTGTTTGGAGTTTGGATATTATTGCTTGCAAACTAAGGTGAGTCTCACTACTTTTTCTTGAAAGCATGCGTCTCGGGTTGAGACAACTTTGATAAATGTTTTCTAGTCCGGTTTGGGACTACTTTTGCAACTAAGGTTTTGACTCCTTGTGTGGGTCAGGTTTTGGACTCCTTGTGTGAGTTACGCTTTTATCAGTTTAAAACTTTACTGTCCTTTGTGAACTAAAACACACTCTATCATTTGAAGTCCTTGCATATTATTGGGTTAATCTGTGTAAGCGAACGGGGTATTAGTTGATAGCGCTATTAGGTTGTGCAGCAACCTCATGCTTGAGGTGCTTGTGTCACGGGCATGAACTTTTGACCACGCTTTTAAGGAGCTGAACTTACTAGTGTTGATAGACACTAGTACCGAGGCAAATTAATAACTTCTGTATGTTCCCAATAACCAACTGTTTAGTTACAATGAGTGGGCTAGCTACCCCTGACAAGCTTAAACTGATGACACTTTACTTTAACTTATGGTCTTTTGACAACTTTACATTGTTATCCAAACTGTGAACTCACCGACTTTATGTTGACACACTTTAGCATGCTTTGCAGGTCTCTAGGTATGGAGCACGGTTTAGGGCATGCGTCATACTGTGTCTTGGGATTGAACATTGAACATTGAACTTTAAAACTTTGGTTTTGGGGGCGTTGTTTTGCGCAGACTTTTGAACTGTTTACTTTGTTTACGCTTCCGCACTATTTTAAAATGTTTGGTTAAACTATGAAACTGTTTTATCAAAAACAAACTAAATGGTTTGTGCATTTAGAGTCGTTCATGATACTTATGGCTATGGATCCTGGTTTGTCATGCGCCTCGCGGTTAAAACCTCGCAGTGGAAATTTGAGGGTGTGACAGTTACATCTTTTGAGGATGAAAACAAAGGAAAAGATTAAATCACTGTAAAAAAATACCTATTAATCTAACACAGAAACTGTGAGGTAATGTGTAGACATTGAGTTAGAATCTCAACTTCTTATCACTACATATTATTTAGTATGTGGTCTTTAGATCAATCCGTTCGATCTAAAAGGAGTGAATTAAATTAAAGTAACTTAATCATATATGCCCTTCTTAATTTATAAATTGTGATTATTCTTTCAAGAACTGAAAATTATCATATTTACTAATTCTTAGCAAAAAAAATATAACCAAATAACTACAGCAATCTGTTTTACTTTATAAACAAATAGGAAAACATCATGAATGATAATAATCTATATAAATAACACCTTCCCATTTATTCAGTTAAACAAAACTCTTAAAACATGATATTTTATTTACTACGCACTTTCAAAGAATATAAAATAGCGAAAATTTTAATACAGGTAAAACGGGATTGTTAAGCGAATCCACACATTTTTTTTTCCTTTTACTATAAATTTTATAAATAATAATGCGTTGAAATTGATATAAATACAGAACTTACATGGGATCAATGCACATGCAATCTCCTTCTCGTGGACGAACATTTAGATAATACAATTATTAAGTAATGTGAAAATAAAAATAAAATCTGAAAGACGAAAATTTAAATAAATATTAATATCACCTCGCTAAATTCACGTTGAAGATTAGACTTGTAGGGACTCAATATTGCATCATAACAAATAACCTCAACACTATTATCACCATCATCGTGCAACAAAAATACATAAAGTCTACCGCTTAACATAACATACATGTTAATATAAGGGATATACAAAAAAGTTAAACTTTAAAAAAATACAATATTAGACACCTGTACGACTATTGGTTTGTTCAAATCAGCATATTTCTCATTGAAATGAATCTGCAACACCAAAATTGCTAAAAAAAAATCATATATACATTGATGTTTATAAAAAGACATGTTAATATATAAGATTTATATAATTTTAACTTTATATAAATATGAAAACTATAAACTAACAAAGAACTAACCTTAGAAGTTTCATCATTTAAAGTTAGAGTCGAATCCAAGGCTATTTGTTTTAGCAAATGAAATAGGTGAATATTATGTATTTATAGGATCAACTCAAGTATCACATTTTATAGTTTAAATATAAAAATTGTTTCCCGCTTGATTCACTATAAGATTTTTTTCACTCCTTTAAATTAGGAAGGTTTGTTGATAAAAAATGTTTAATTAATTATTTAAAAAATATTTGAATTGCTTTTATATGTTATGTTGTTAAACTTGTAAAAAGAAGCCCAAAAAACATGAAACTTTGTTGAGAATACCCACAAGTTTTTTCCTTGTGTTATGTTCATGATTAAAAAAAAATTGTTTAATAGCAATTGTCACAATATTGTTAATATCAGCACATTGATAATTATGATAATAATAACTACGAGTATTATATAACATTAAATTAGCTTATAAACTTCTAATCTATATAACTTATTGATGCATGACCTTTTTTATGATTAAAAAATGAGTGGCCAGTAAAAATTATCATAACATTGTTAATATCGACACACTAAAATTATGATAATAAAAACAATTATATAACATTTAGGGGCTGTTTGGTTGATTAAGTTCTGTATTATTAAGAGGTCTGAATGGTTAAGTGCTGAATCATTAAGTTGCACCTCTTGATGGTTAGTTTTCTTGTCTCATATTGGTAGGAGAGCCTTATTAAGGTTCAACCTAATTCAGTACTTAATGGTTCAGTGCTTAAGGGTTCAGCAACCTCTCAAATCTTAATGCATCGGCCTTAACCATTCCATTCAGAAGCTGAAACAAGCGCGCTGAATGCTGAATCATTTGACGCTGAATAGTTCAGAGCCTCAATAAGAGGCTTACCAAAAAACCCTTTTGTCACACCCTCAAATTCCACGTGCGGGGTTTTACCGTGAGGCGCGTGACACACCAGGATCCAAGTGAACGGTCACAATAAACGACAACTATATGCAAAAGATACGTAAACCAATCATTAGGTTTTCAAAATATAAACAACGACAGCGGAAGCAGAAAACATCTTTACAACTCAAAATGTAAATGTTATAAGTTGACAATGTTTGTAACCATGAAAGTGAATCCTAGACGTCGTGCGACACCGTGCGCCTACCAACAGCTGCTACCTTAGCGACCTGAGAAAACATGCTAAAAACGTCAGCACATAATGTTGGTGAGTTCACAGGTTTTTAAGTAAAACGTTTCATGAATTTGAAAGGTCCATCATGTTACTACTATGTTATAAGGATGCTAGTTAGGTGTATGAACCCGCTAATACGATACCATGTATGTACCACCGGTATGAACTGCTCGAACTGCCGAATCATGGCTAACTGAACTACCGATCCACGACGAACTGAACGACCGAACACCGGCCATCCGAACTACCGATCCACGGCTAACTGAACTGGGCTTACACATATCGTATAGCAAAAACAAGGTAACACTAGTATAACATGATCTATATGATTACAAGTACGTATCATGTTTCTCCCACAAAAACGTAAACACTGAAAGAGGGGCCGTGAAACTCACCTTAGGTTGCGTCTTCAAATAAATAAGATTCTAACAGGAACTGATAGTCCCAAATATTGACGACCTATCATAATGTATGTATAAGTGTTTAGACTAATAACCCGTAGGCTAACTAGTCCCCGATTATCCAGATCTTAACACGTATGTTTGAAAATGTGTTTGAACATTAACCCAACAGACCAGATAGACCCGACATCCCGTTGACGACCCGTTACACAAATTAATCAAGTACATGCAGTTTACACATAAGGTTCATGCATAAAACACATAGTTTGCATCAAAATTTGCATATAAGAAGTCGTGGGTCGAACGGGTTGGAAGTCATGTTCATTCGCACCCTCTGATAGGTAGAGCGAGTCAGAAAGTTGTTCATTTGACCTTTTTGATGTTCATTCGACCTAACACATGTTCATTCTACCTAACACATGTTCATTCGACCTCTAACAAGTTCATTCGACCCTAATCATGTTGGTTCGACTCCCCGACAGGTCGAACCAGAAACTGGTTCGACCCTAGGTCTGAAAATTCGTCCGAAATGCACCAAATCACATCTAAACAGTCCGAAAACATCATGAAAAATCACAAATCACAGCAGTCAACTATGTTTAATCTATCCCCACAAAACCCTACCAATTTTATCTAGAAATCAGCCCGTTTTACAACTTACCCAAAATAGCAAATTATGGAAAAGTCACATCAATGCATGTAATCTTTACTTAAAATGGAAACTTATCAAATCTACCTCATAAACGGATCATTATGCTCAGATTATCATGTATATGAAAACCCCTAATCATAACATCAACAATACTATCAAGAACAAACCCTAGATCTAGCATAAACCCCCAAAATGGGTAAAAACATCATCAATCATCAATTACTCCCAATAATAATCATAAATCATCATCTAAAACAGTTATAGATCATCATCCTATCATTTATCAATCATTTAAACATCATATAAGATATAACTAGATTTATGTTCGCGCGCGTTGCAGCGCGCCGAACCGAACTGTTCTTGATTTGATAGTATATACGCTTGTGCTTGCAATATTACTACATATAACATGATCTTGAGAAAAAATTATGTTGTGAGGTCATTAAAGAATATTAAAGTTAAATCTGATCATGACACAACTAATTCAATAAACATTCGGAGAAATGATTCAATCCGTATTGATGCCTCTTTGTCTAGCTCGTTTTTGTTTTTATTAAATTTTAGTTTCTTAAAAATAAAATTTGAAGCATTTTAAAATTATTATATATTTTAGGTTAAATTAAAAGCTTAAAAAAGTATAGCAGTTGAGAACATTATTATTATTATTATTATTATTATTTTAATGCACCTCAAGACTGCTCCATAATATCATAGCATTCGTTTGTAATTTTTTTTTAATAAATTACTCAACAGCTGTCAACAACTGAAGAGCCAACCCATCCACTTTTCAAAAGAAAGAAAAAAAAAAACTCTACACACTCTTCGAGCTTTAAACAATTGGAAAACAACCCACTTTCTGAATACTTTCCCCCTCTACTCACCACTACCACCGCGTAGATCGTCTTCCTTTCTATCGATGAAGACAAACGGAAATTACAAAAGCAATAAAAACCCCACATGATGAAGCTGTATGTTCAAACCTAGGGGTGTTAAACTATTAATCGAACACAGGTTTGACGAAAAATTATCGGCGCCCCATCACCACCATTCACTTCCACAACCACTACCCAACACCATCACCGTTAACCGCCACCACCATAACACAGCCATACCATCACCCCATCACCGTCACGACACCACCACCACTGAACACCCACGTACTACCACCAACACCGAACACCCACTACAACTTTCTTACCACCAACACCGAACATGCACCACCACAAAATCCCAACAACAATACTGGCTCACCTCCACCACAAACAACGAAACCCATCATCGCTGTCTCACCTCCACCTGCCAAAAAAACCACCGCCACAACCATCACCAAAGTGAGAAAAAAAAAACCAAAGCAAATGAAAAACTAACTCATCTACAATCATCTTAGTTGAAAAATAAAGGGGCATAGTGGCCGCCACGGCTACAACCGGAGTTGTCATGCCAAGAAGCGACCATCATCATCGCCAAAACCCCAACGTATTCATGTCTCAGATGACTACTCATCGTCATCGACAAAGCCTCAGGGTGTTTCTCTCTCTAGAAAATGTTTCCTTTCTGTTTCTCTCTCCTATAAATGAGACCGTCTTAGCTTTATCGTCGCCATATATGACAGGAACAAAAGCAACCCATGGTAACCATAGACAGCCAGTCAAAAACATTGAGAGAGGACAGAGAGGTTTAGAGAGAAAGAGAGAGAATTGAGAGAAAATTGAAGAAAGAGAGAGAAAGGAGCTGATAACAATTGAGGAAAGAGAGAGAGAGAGACGCGTGTTTATACTAATCAAATTATGAAGATACCCCTGCTCCTCAACATAATTACCCAATTGCCCTCTACTGTTCATCTTAAGTTATCAATTATACATAGTATAATACGTCATTTAACACCATTAACATGTGGATTTTTGTATAAAAACTCATTATTAATGCAAAGGTTTTGTTTAGAAAGGTGTTAGAAAGGTTTTTATCCATGAAAACATGTTTGAATCAGATCTGGACACTTAGAGTTTGATAAAAACGAATGAAAATTGATTAAGAAGGTTTTAGATCAAGAACACACCTTGAATCTTCTCTTGTTTAGGTTATAGAAAGTGTTTGCAGGTTAGGATCTAAAAAACGAGATCAAAAACTCCTTCTACAGGTTTGGGGTTGAGAGAGAGCACTTTGGGGCGGTTAGGGTTTGTGAAATGATGAAAAAGTTGCAAAGTATGGTATTTATAGTCTCAGTTGGTTCGCACCCTACATGGTCGAATGAATACATATAAGGGTCGAATGAATGTCATTGTTATTGGTTCGAACCCCCTCTGGGTCGAACCAGAATCCATACATTCAACATTTTATGGTTTTGTCGTTTAAATGCGTTTTAACACATGTTAACACATTCTAACACATGAACATGCAATCCTAACATATGTTAAGTATGTCTAATCACATAAACACCATGATAACATGTATTTACACATTGCACATTGCACATCATACACGAAACAATTCATGTTTATCACTTAATCCAACTATGTAAGTTCACTAACAACAGGACTCAAGATTCGTGTGTGCGTATGATACCCCCCAATGATCCTCCAAATCATTGAACCCTGGACAATACGTAAATGTAGACCGACTCAACTGAACTAGTCGAGTATGTTAAGTAAATGTTTTTGCTAAGGTACACTTATATGTTTGAAAAATGTTACCCTGAGTTTGCCAGGTGTCACACCTTTAGTTAGCTTTTTAAAGATATAATCTATATAAACGACTAAACTAAACTCGTCATGTAGATTGCCTTTGGGGAAATAAGTTCAATTAGTGTTTAATATCCGTATGCTAAGGCAATAATCACTTGTACATAAGGCATTTCTTTGTTGTACATTTCAATCCACACATCGATATTGACTAAGACAAACATCGAAACGTCGACAAAAATGAATAGGGCGGATCCAATTTTACAAATTTTAATATTCGATTTTACTACGCACTTTCAAAAAATATAAAATAGCTAAAATTTTAATACAGGTAAAGCGGGATTGATAGGCGAATTCTTGTTTTAAAAAAGTGCGCTTGAGGCCCGAGACGCTTAACTACATGAAGCACTGTGAGGCGCGCGCGCGCCTATGGCCTGCGGCACTGCTTTAGTCAAAATTAGGGTGTTTTGGGGCCAAAAGACAAAATCAGGGTTTTTTAAAAGATTTTTAAGTGTGTTTCGACTTCAATTTATGTTTAATGAAATGTTTAAGTGTGTTTTTATAATTATGTTATTGTGTTTAGGATTTATTAACAAGTAGAACATGTAGTATTGGCTTGTATAAATATTTTTTACTCTTTTTTACCTTGGGCGCCTCACATACGTGAAGCTCTCGCCTCGCGCTTTAAGCCCCGCACCTCGAATTTTGGAACCAAAACGCCTCAGAGCTCCTCGCCCTTTTTAAACCACGGGCGAATCCACACATTTTTTTTCCTTTTACTATAAATTTTAATAATTAATAATGCGTTGAAATTGATAGAAATAGAGAACTTATGTGGGACAAGTGCACATCCAATCTCCTTCTCGTGGACCGACATTTAGATAATACAATGATTAAGTAATGTCAAAATAAAAATATTATCTCAAAAACAAAAAATTTAAATAAATATTAATATCATCTCGCTAAGTTCACGTTGAAGATTAGACTTGTAGGGATTCAACATTGCATCATAACAAATAACCTCAACACTATTATCACCATCATCGTGCAATAAAAACACATACAGTATACTACATAACATAACAAACATGTTAATATAAGAGATATACAAAAAAGTCAAACTTCAACAAAATACAACATTAGACACGTGTACGACTATTGGTTTGTTGAAATCAGTATGTTTCTCATTGAAATGAATCCGCAACACCAAGGTGGTGTTTGTTTTTCTCCCAAAAGTGCTTTTGGCCACTTATGTCTGCGCCGTGCAGACGCGGGCAGACATTTGGGGCGGGAAGCATGGTTGTTTTTCTAGAAGATATAACCCTTCAAAAGCTCTTCCTCACCTCTTCCTCAAGCAGACTTGCTCATATCACTTCTCAAGTCTTCTGCCTCTTCTTTCCCTCATCTCCCTTTTCTCTCAACACTCTCAAAACCTTATTCCTTCTCCCTCGTAACACACTTGCAGCCACCACAACCACCCTCCTCCTCCTCACACCTTCCGCCGCCCTCCTCCTCTTCCCCACCTTCGACGCCGCCATCCTCCTCCTTCCCCTCTGCCACCGCCGCCCTCTCCCCCTCCTCCTCCCCCACCTTTGATGCCGCCCTCCTCCTCCCCAAGCCAGAGGAAAAGAGAGTAATGGTGGAGATACTCACACGACTACTGTTATTCTCCATCCTTATAGCTCTCCTTGTCATTTATCAGGTTTATTTTTTTGTATAATAAAAAAAGAAACTTTACCATTTTAATTTTAATTATATACTCTGCAACTCTTGATCTGTATCTTTTTTAATTTTTATAATTATGTAATTTGATTTAATATTAGATGTGTAATTTGATTTAATATTCAAGATTTGGACCTGTATCTTTTTTAATTTTAATAATGGATGTGTAATTTGATTTAATATTGGATCTGTATCTTTTTTAATTTTAATTATGGATGTGTAATTTGATATAATATTCGAGATTTGGATGGTCTGGTTATGAATTATGTTGTTTTTATGTCGTGGTGGTGGCAGTCGTGGTGGTGGTTCATGCCAGGTGATGGCAGTCGTTGTGGTGGTTATGTTGGTGGTGGTTCGTGATAGGTGATGGCAGTCGTGGTGGTGGTTATGTTGGTGGTGATGTATATAAAAGGACAGGTTAATATATTAGATTTATATATCATATTAATTTTATATAAAATTTGAAAACCATAAACTAACAATGAACTAACCATATTAGCTTCATCTTTTGAAGTTAGATTCGGATCCATGGCTATTTGTTTTAGCAAATGAAAAAGGTGTATATTAGGTATTTATAGGATCAACTTTAGTAGCGCATTTTAGAGTTTAACTTTAAAAATTGTTTCCCGCTTGATTCACTATAAGATTTTTTTCACCCCTTTAAATTAGGAAGTTTTGTTGATAAAAAAATGTTTATTTAATTATTTAAAAAATATTTGACATGATTTTATATTTTATGTTGTTAAACTTGTAAAAAGAAGCCAAAAAATAGGAAACTTTGTTGAGAATATCCACATGTTTTTTACTTGTGTTATGTTTATGATAAAAAAATTTGTTTAATAACAATTATTATAGTATTGTTAATATAAATACACTCATAATTATTATAACAAAAACTACTATATAACATTAAATTAGCTTATAAACTTCTAATCTATATATACTTATCGATGCATGACTTATTTTTATGATTGAAAAATAAGTGGTCAGTAATTATTATCATAATATTGTTAATATCAGCACACTAAAAATTATGATTATAAAAAAATAATTATATAACATTTAGTTAGCTTATTAAAGATATAATCTATGTAAAACGACTAAACTAAACTCGTCATGTAGATTGTATTTGGGGAAATAAATTCAATTAGTATTTAATATTTGTACGCTAAGACAAGAATCACTTGTACATAAGGCATTTCCTTCTTGTACATTTCAATCCACACATCAAGGTTGACTAAGACTAACGCCGATACGTCGATAAAAATGAGCAGGTCGTCATGGTATTTTTGAATGTTTTTAAAATATAATAGTTTTAAAGTTATGATATAATTAAATAAAAGTATTATAATGTTATACAGGAGGGGAAAAAATGTAACTAATAACTAAAAATTAGGGAATTAAAGTGTATCTAAGATAGAGTATTAAAGTGTAAATAATGTATGAATGACTATTTTACCCTAATTTCAGGGTTATTAATGAAAATTAGTTCTTAACTTTTGAGTATCTTAAACTACCCTTCTCTTATGTATTATAATATAGTATAGATATCTAATAAATTGTACAAATGTATAATAAATAATCAATTACATGGAGAAGAGTAATGGTAATTAAGTGTACTTATAAGTTATCACACATGATCTTTGTATTAAAGTTATTGCAAATATTTGTTTAGTATGCAATGTGAAATGATTAGATAATATGTAGTTATCAACGTGATGCTAACTCACTTGATATAAATACATGATTTTTTGAAAGGTGGTCATAGGTTTAAACTTGTGTAGAAAATAGTTTAGACTTATTAGTATAAAGTGGAGTAAACCATTGTTAGAAAAAAAGGTAACATGTAACTTTTGCATGGGTTATCAAAAAGCTACATACCATTATGAATGTTCTCATTTTCACCTAGTTGGTAAAAGAATGCTGGTCCAATTAATACTAGTTCTTTAAACCCAATAATCATGAATTCGTCTCTTTAATATTGACAAAAGGGTGTCTAGTAGAGCTTTTCAAATGGTTAATCTAAACTTAATTATTGCTTTGATATATTGATATATAAAATATATGAATGGCAAAGGTGTCCTTCTGCGTATTTGCTAATGTACAATGATAACACGGATATGTGTAACTAAACTAGTCTTATATAATGTTGATATGATGATTGTTGAGGTGTTAGAAACATGTTTAGGTGATGTTTGATTCATTTAAGAGGATTTATGAATTTTGACCCGTTTTGAGATTTTATTTATAAGATCTAGGGCTTGATGTGATGATTATGATATTAATAACACGTTAGGATTCATGTTAGAGTGATTATATCTGAGTTTGATGATATTATAAACATGATTAGGTGAATAAATCTGATTATTACTTATTATGGAAACAATTTCATACATGATGTGACACATCCATAATATTTGCAATTTCGGGAAACTTGCGATTTGTGTAAAAAAATTGATCCGACAAGGTCATGTAGCTGCGGCTCTTGATGCATACCAAGCCACCCAAGCCCAAGGTAGTAAATCTATTTACTCCTATTGTTACCTATTTTTTGGGTATTGTATTCGTTTTGGTTAAGCAGTGTTGCTTGTTTACATAGGGAATGCTGTTAACCAGTAAGCACATCCACCCCCACCTCCTTATCCTTAGTCCGTGTGTAGTTACAAGATGTTTATAGACTGCATGCCACATTCTTTCAGTGGTACTGAAGGGTCAGTTGGACTGCTCTGGTGGAATGAGAAAGTTGAATATGTGTTTGCTATGTGCAATTATCTTGTGGCTGATCATGTGAAGTTCGCATCGAGTACTCTGGATGGACCCGCACTCACCTGCTAGAACTCCACTACCCAGTTGCTTTGGTTGACTGAAGCTAACACCCTTCCTTAGGCTAAGTTTGTTCAGCGATTGAGAGATGAGTACTGCACTCGGGATGAGCTGTAGAAGTATGGAATCTCAAGATGGTGGGTTCTAAGATTGAGGAATACACCATTAAACATCATGAAATTGAAGTGATGTGTCTGGGTATGGTCACACCAATGTATAAGCGAATCAAGCACTATATCTCTTGGTTGGTTCCCCAGATTAGGAGCATGGTGACCGCAATAAACCCGATTAGTATTTAGGAGGTTGTTCATTTGGCACATAAGCTTACCAATCACAAGGTTGAAGAAGGTTCCCTACCTCTAAGGGGTGCAACTCTTTAGGCTCCTGAAAACAAGAGGAAGTGGGACAATCGTGGAAAGAACAACACTCCCTCTCAACCTCAGCAATGGCAAGAAAAACTTGACACTTCTAACTCTCCCAACCGCGTTCAGCCTGTCAAGAACTCAGGTAATTATGCTGGTAACTACCCGAAGTGTGATAAGTGCGGTCACCACCATAACGGTTCTTATTTCAAGTACCCATGTTATTTTCGTGTCAAGGTCGATCATGAAGCTAGGAAATACCAGAGCAAAGTTCAAGCCATACCAGCCCTATCTAAGGCTCCTCAATCGAATCGAGGCTGCTACAACTGTGGTGAAGACGGACATATCATGCGATACTGCCCTAAGTTGGAGCAAGCAGAAACTTGTACACACTCACAACTTGCCCATAGGTCCTATATATTATTTGTTAGCCTTGATACCAATAATGTTTTTACACATTGGATTCCCCCCATCTCTAGTCGTCGCACACCTTTTGTATTTGGAACTCAATGGGTGATGACTGAAAATCGTTATCCGAACCCTATTTTATAACTATCTTTCTGTATACTGGTTTTACATCTAGCTATATGTTACGTCATCTGTACATGTACACACTTAAACTAGACAAACCTATTACAGTTGAAACAAATTAAATTTTAGGACAAAATTCTTTCAACAGGGGGATGATGTAACATACCGGAAAATCTTCTTTCTTTCCCTAACCACTCTAAACAATTTTCGGGAGGAAAATTCTTTCAACAAGGGGATGATGTGACACTTGGCAAACTTCGGTTAACTTTTCTAACAACATTTAAGTGTACCTTAGAAAACATTTGGAAAACAAACTTAACTGGGTTAGTTAGATCAGTCTACAGACACTATGGTCATGGTTTGGTAATTCGGGTAATCATCGGGAAACGCACACACACGAGACTCGTATCCCGTTTGTTGGTGAAACAATAATATAATATAGCTGATTTATTGATAATTATATGAGATGGGATCATTGATAACATGCAAATACGTATTTACATGAGTTGATATGATAATACGAGTTTTGGTGCGTTAACTTTTATTATAGGCAAGGGCAACCCCCTTAGCTAAGAGTTTATAGAGAAGGGTAAACCCCTGTGCTAAAAATATATAGAGAAGGGCTCACCCCTTTGCCCTATAATCAAACCCTTTCGTCCATCTACAGCATGGACGAATGGAGACACCTATAAATACCACACATAACATGTTTTCATCATTTTTACAACCCTAACTCGCCCCAAGTGCTCTCTCACAACCCCAACCTCTCAAATGAGTTTTTGCTCTCAAATCATTGATTCCTAGCCAAAACAACTTATAAACCCATAAACAAGCAAAGATCTAAGGTGTGTGATTCATCTAAACCCTTTTCTATACATTCTATGTCGTTTTTTAATGAACCCAAAACGTCCAAATCTGATAATAGTGCGTTTTCATCAATAAAAAAACCCTTTCTAAACCTTTCTAAGTTTAATCTAAACATTATAAATGAGTTTTATTAAAAATAAAGACTTGGATGGTTAATGGTGACCTAGAAATTGAGGCTTTTGTGTTATTTTATGAATGAAATGATAATATAATGTTGTATTGATGATGATTGTTAAGGTGTTAGAAACATGTTTAGGTGATGTTTTATTCATTTAGGAGGATTTATGAGTTTTGATCCGTTTGAGGATTTTAAAACACTATCATATTAGTTGTGCATTGGCAACCCTTATAACTACTCAAACTATTAATGTGGTGTATTAGCGAGGAAATAGGGGGAACCAAGGGCAAACCATATGGTGAACCATAAATCATCAGTATTAATTAAGAATGCTTAGTAATGAGTAAAACGTTGAACTAGTTTTAACTATAATAGTGTGTTACTTGAATCTGCTTTTACAAAAAGTTATTCTACGTTGAAAACCTGTGAACTCACCAACATTATATGTTGGCATATTTTAGAATGTTTTCCGAGGTCGCTAACATTGCAGGATTGGAATAGGCGCACTGAGTTAGACGACGTCTCATGCATATCTTTTCAACTTTATCATGAACCATTTTACACTGCTATTATTGTATTTGGATTGTAAAACTTGATTTCGCTCCCGCTAAACTTTTGAAACCTGGTTTTGCTTAAATGTTATTTTTACTCATATAGAGGTTGTTTATTGTGACTGTTGACTTGGATCCTGATGTGTCACGCGCTTTACGGTAAAAACCCGCACGTGGAAAATTAAGGGTGTGACACCTAATTTGTTGGTGGCTGGGTGTATGTGGATAACAATATCGAAAATCTTAGTTAATTCGTTACTATATTTTTAATTAATGTAATTTAATATTTTTGAACCAAATTTCCTGAATGTGATTCCATTCCAGACTTTTTTAGTGACGAAAAATGTTTAAGTGTGAGGATATTTGATGTGTTGCAAAATGCATCTAATTATCCTATGTATTTGGTGTTGTTTTTTATATTTATTAGTCATTGTTATTAGTTTTTTAGCTTGTACTTATTTACTTATGTGTTTTGTAGTGTTGGTGTGCAAAAGAAGCAGAACTGAGCTAAAATAGTGAAGAAATGAGCACACGAGCGGAACCGATGAAGAAAATAAACAATTTTTTTTTTAGATTTTTCACTTCTTCACATGTCGCGAAGAAGTGCTTTGATTCTTACGCGACACGCGAGTAAAAGTGAATTTGTGTACCTTACGTGGCATGAGGGACCTATCTCTACTATTTGCGATCCATGGAGATCCTTAGGTCAACGAAAAGAACCTAATTTGATTATAAAACCAATTTAGCCCACCCTAGCTTGTATTCTATGACTCCCTAAGCTCATTAAAGACTATCTTGATAGATTTAAATGGAGAGGAAGCTATAGGAATCAACAATGGATTGTGGAGGGCTAGGATGGAAAGATTGCAACTTGTAAGTTTATGAACTTTAAACTACTTTGTGTCTTTAGATTTCTTACTATGACTTGCATTATATTCATGACTGGTTTTCTTACTGTTATGATAGTTGTTGTGTAAGTTTTATTTACTACCTTGGTTTATGATGAATTTTTGATGATATTTGGTGATCTCTTGGTTTTTGGTAATTAATTGGTGGATTAATATTATTATAAACAGTCTAATTATACTTGATCTGATGTGTGTGTATGCTTTTAGTTATTTATAATGATTTAATTGTTCCATGTGTGTCTTCGTTGATGTCTTTCATGTATGGATGTGTATTTAGGTTGCCTACTGTGTGTTTATGACTAGTTTATGGTTTTTGAGCTTGAATTCCCATAGAAACATTGTTTGAGAGTTTAGAAGAATTATTTCGACCTATTCTTACACAGAGAGGTAAAAGGTAGTTGGGTAGTCATTGGTATTAGTAGGTAGAAATGTTTTGAGATGAGGCTTTCCTAGGTTTTCTTGTGTTCTTTGCTATTACAAGTCATATCAAGTGTCGTTAAGTTATTCCTTGCACTTTAAGGTGTATTGTGATTAGTGAGAACGAGAGGAAATCTAGTATGTGAGTACTTTAGTATAGTTGGTGAAACTGAGAGGTAATCCAACAAACCAGTGAGTTCATATGCCCTTAGGGTTTCCGTTTAGGTCATACCCGAAGAGTGATCAGGGATCCACTAGGTTGTTTGAAGGTGTAGTATATTAAGATTCTGGTTCGGTCATAATTGTCGTAACCAAAAGTGATCTGATTTTTCACAAACAAGATACTAGACTTGGGTAGTGTTTTCTCATCCTTGATTTCACATGATTATTTGATTATGTTATGTTAATTTAGGTTAATTTAAGTATTATTTCATTTAGTTATACTTGCCACCAGTGTCCTATGGGCTCGATATCCGAACTTGACTAAATTTTGCTATAGTCGATAGATACATTTTCCTATCTTGTGGTCTAGTATTATGAGAGCCCAAAGTTTAACTAGAGTGTGTAGGTCATTTATTTTTATTGATCATTTCCAGCACATCATTTGCACATTCAGTTTTCCTACCCATATACTCTACCCTTGTTGTCAATTGGTCTTTTATTCTTTTTTTTAACGACCAATTGAAATCACTCATGTATCACTGGAGTATCATCGTGCCACCAGTGTTACCACGCGATCATATTCCACCAAGTCACCAATTCTTGAGGAAACTCATAATTATGAGAAAAACCTCCTTGTGAAATTCGAACCTAGGACCTTATAGTCCCTAAGTCTTATCCCACCACCAAGATGTCGTTGGGCTATAATGCCTTTGGCTGTTCCTTTATTCTAATTGAGTCTATTCAATGTCAATCTGAAACTTGACTTGTTGTTGCGACTACGTCTCTTGTCTTTTGGGTAAGTTCAAGCTTTGATTCCAGCTTGTTAAATCAAATGTGGTATTCAAGCTATGGTTAGCACCAGTGTTTGCGAAATGTGTTTTGAAAAACATTAAAAACTTCGGTAATTGAATAAATAAAATTATATAAGAGAATTGACTTAAATAAGAAACCTAACTTGTCTAACAAGTTATTAAACCTATTTATTTAGAAAACAATTTGTAAAAACCAAACTATCCTTATCTAACAGAATACTAAACATAATAGATAATCATAATAAGTTAAACTAAATTAATTTTGTTTAAACACCCCTTATACTTTTATTATATCTCCTTTAGTTTCATTCAACCTCAAAGTTTTAACACAACCCTTTATTCTTATTTTCATCAAATCAATAAATTAAATCTATCTATACTATATTATAAAGCATGAGAGGAGGATACCTCACAAATTTAAGTAATTGCAATTGTTTAAGCTTAAAGTACAACACTTTTTGAGAGTAGTATGGGGCAACATTGTCTTTCTACATGAATATTAAATTGATCATAAAATATTATAAATCAAAATAAACTAAAAGGCTTATTTTTAAAATCTCTTAAAGGTTATTACATCGCAATCTTTGCCTTTTTCGTAAACGGTTAAACATTATTATGAGTAAATGGGTAAATAAATGCTATTCATTTGTAATAATAGTTAGTCTATAGTCTATAACAAGTTGTTCATAAATAACATAGTCCCTCAACCTTAAGTTTCACACATACACCACACATTCTGAGCTCTTGTTGCACCACCACCTGAGTACCTCACGCAACCATGAAATCGACTCTCTATTTGACTTATTCGTCGCCGCAAAGCCACCGAAACAACCGTGGGGTCTGCTTCTTCTACTCTGGCCAATGAGGTAGTCGTAACCCTCGTTATTTGTTTAATTCTTTCAACTCAGTCTTTGATTTGGGGCTGGGTTTGTTGGACGTTTTCGGCGATCGAGCTTGAAACTTTGTTTGGTTTGTGCCGTAGGGTTGTGTGTAATGTGTGTTTTATGTATAATAGTTGTACATATATTTTAAAATAAGTTTGATTATTTCCGTAACTTCTAAAATATTGGGAGTATTTCCACACCTAAATTTTATGCAGTTAATGGTCATGCGGTGATTAAAGATTAAAGCCCTTTCAGTGGTAGTGACTTTCATTTGGCTTGCTAATGGGTTTTCAAATGATTTACAGGTTGATCCACATTTTTTTTTGTTGGTTGTGAATTTAAAGAGTTTATTTTATTATTTTGAAACTAAGGCTGATAATGATCTTGATCATAAGCCCCTTTCATCATGGCTCAATAGAGGCATGTATGTTTCTCTCTTTATCTATCTTACACATCTTACATTTTGTTATAATATGTATTAAAATTGATTATTCGATGGTTTTTATGATTTTTGGGGGTAAAAGTTTGAATTGTGTGATTTTCAGGTGTTTAGTTATTATAGTAACTTTTTGATAATAATGGCGGCTAAAGTTCGTATTTCTTTCGATATATTATAACTGTTAAACTTAAAACTAAAATGTTTCCTTTGTACCAAGATTTGGGTTGTAAAGAATAACGCACAAGTAACTTCGATTAATCATTTAAATATGATATTTCCCCTTATCGTTTTGACATGTGTTTGAATTGGTTTATTCCAAACTTTTTTCATAGAGAAAAAGTCTACATATAAAAGTTGGTAAAAACTTTGCGAACTAAAAGTTGTAGATAGACTTATCTAGCTTTGGAGTATCGTAGCCCAAAAGTAGCAGTTGATGGAGTGTGACAATCATTAATTATTCAAATAATTTTGTCTAAACTTTCATTCAACTTTCTAATATTTACTCAACTTCGGTTTTGAATATAAAGTTACAACCAATATCGAGGATGAAAATGATAAATCATCTATTTTGGTTGTGAGAGAAGGATCTATTGTGACTCTTAACAGTTAATCTTCCTTGTAAAAATCGACACTATGAGATGGATTTGGAAGAACTCGGGATTGTACTTGGCCTTGGTTAGAAGAGAAGTTCTCATGTTGTGACGGAGCTTTGACTTAGAGGCCCCAATTTTTTTTATCTGTTATGGATTGAAACAATTACTCATCATTAATGGTTTTGTTCTTTAATTTCTAAAATCAGAGGTTTGAACTTTAATCATAGTAATATATGAAAGATACACAAATACTGATTTTATTATTTTGTATGTAGACAAGGAGCTGCAAGCAATCTTGAAGGATGTATATTACTAATGGTTCATGTCCTCATGGGTGGTTAATATGTGAATAGATGGGCTTACAGGCCTGAAGGCATTACTAGAAAAATGGAGTTGTTGATTCCATCTTCAATGTCCAAACACTTTGATGATTTTAAACATGAAATGGTTTTCTTTTAGGCATATTGGGTGGAATGGTTATATAGATATACTACTCATATAATGATTTTTTTTATCCTTTTAAGGTTTGAATTAGGTTCCTGCTAGGTATTGTCTCCGCCGTAAAACGCGGGTTTCCCACTATATTACAAATACATGTGATTTGCATAAGTAAACGGCATATAAATACAAACGTTTTCTAGAAACCTTATAAATGTTACATGTTCTTGCTATTTAAGTTAATATCAATTTTTACTACTTTTGTTATTACTAAACGGGTTATACTTTTATCATAACAAAATAAGGTGTTGCTATTATGACACTAAATTGTACAAATAAAACTACTTACGTAAGTAATACACTATATATAACAAGAAGATTGATAAAATATCAGGAATTGTCGCCTCCGCAACAACGTGCGGGTTCCCCATTAGTAAAAACTAAAAAACTAAAGAGGATGGTGACATAAAAAAAATACAATTAATGCTATCTATACAATATACCCGTATACATTTCATAAAAACAAATTCCAACACTTAAACATTTCCCATGAAAATTTTATGTGAAGTGTTTATGCTAATGTGAGAAGTCTACTTTTTACACAAAGCTCTTGAACTTTTCGCAGGTTTCAATTCTTAAATGTTTCAAAAATTGTACAATATTAACTTAAATATATTCTTTATAGTCTACTACTAACTAGGTGTATTAATATGCGCTTGCGCGTTTTTCACATGACGCGTTAATACGGATTTTGGTAACCGACAAGGCATAGAGACTAATCTTGGACAATGAGAAAATACAAAAGTGGCAGAAGCTACGTGGAGAATACCAGGAATCTCCCGCGGTGCGCAGAACATGGTGGAGATGGCGCACGATAGATGTGCGGTGGCCGACTGCGTACGTTAGAGTGAAGCAGCTATTAATTTCGTGGTCGTTAAATATATAGATAATAAACAGACAAAAACCGAACCCGTGTGAAATCGGGTAAAAAAACACATTATGTCGGGGTTAAAATGGAAAAAAAAAACTTAATAAAAAAGTTGGTGGCCAAAACGGGAAAAAAAACTTAAACAAAAAGTAAAAAAAAAACATTGTGTGGCCAAAATGAGGAAAAAAAAACTTAACAAAAAATTTGGTTGTTAAATGAGAAAAAAAAAATTAACAAAAAAAGCAAAAAAAAAATGTGGGGCCAATATGAAAAAAAAAGTTAATAAAAAAGTTGGTGGCCAAAACGTGAAAAAAAAACTTAAACAAAAAGTAAAAAAAAAAAAACATTGTGTGGCCAAAATGAGAAAAAAAAACTTAACAAAAATTTTGGTGGTTAAAATGAGAAAAAAAAAGTTAACAAAAAAATAAAAAAAAATGTGGCAAAATAAAAAAAGTAAAACTTAACTATTTAAATCCTAAGGTTTATTAATATATTCTAATGCTACCAAAATGTAATAACAAATATTCGCACTGCTAATACTCCCATAATACACACCTTTGTTTATACCCAACACTACTAGAAAATTGGCTATTTCCTATAAAAATTTTCCTACGCAAAAAAATGCGTCACAATTTTTGATAAAGTTGCTATGCATTTGTAACGATAAAAAAAAGTCTAATTTTTTAAAACAAATTTACTACACAATAGAGACAAATACTTAGGAAATTGCATAGGACATGGCGTAGGAAATGTGTCTCAAATTTTCTACACCATATATTCGTAGAAATGCGTTGAAAATTACGTAGTAAATGTGTAGTAAATGGTTTCCGACGTGGTTTTTTTCCAACATCATGATTTCGTTGTAAATGCGTAGCAAAATAACCGTTAATATTGCTACGCATTTACAACAAAATCATGATGTTGGAAAAAAATACCACGTCGAAAACCATTTACTACACATTTACTACGCAATTGTCAACGCATTTCCTACGATATATGGTGTAGGAAATTTGTGAAACATTTCCTACGCCATTTCCTATGCGAAATCTTAAGTATTTGTCTCTATTGTGTAGCAAATTTTTTAACAAAATTAGAGTTTTTTTTGTCATCACAAATGCGTAGCAACTTTG
This sequence comes from Ambrosia x helenae, assembly GCA_030844895.1. Lineage (NCBI taxonomy): Eukaryota > Viridiplantae > Streptophyta > Magnoliopsida > Asterales > Asteraceae > Ambrosia > Ambrosia x helenae. Next base: position 4,630 of record JAUTDX010003905.1, on the reverse strand, counting down.
TCAAAATTTGTGACGCATTTTTTTTGGTAGGAAAACTTTTGTAGCAAATGGCCAATTTTCTAGTAGTGCAAGGACACAACCCTCTAATAAGACTTATCATCTTCCAAGTGTTGTTTACAACCAATATATGTTGACAAGGCACCTCTATATCTCTCTTGTCAAAACTTTGTAAATCCATTGTACAACTATCATTGCTTCTCCTCGAATCTGATCATAATACTTACTACCTTTTAAGTTCTTCAAGGTACATGGAGGAACTGTTTTCAGATAGGCAACTTCTTCACAACTCTTGTTGGAGGATTTATATAGTTTACCAAAAGTTTCTTCTGTACTAGGATGAATTTTAGTCTTATCCACATTCTTCTTCATTGTGTTTCTTGGTTTGAGTCTTAAAATCAAATTTATGCTCCTTACGAAGGAAATTCTCAAAAGCGTACACAGATGAGACATTATGGTCATTAATCATCTTCAACCTACACAACTTTCTCAAATCAAAGAATACTAATTGTAAGTCTGAATCCACGGATCTACCATGAATTCGAGACTATAAAACCTATATGAATAGGGAAGCATACAACTAGATCACGAGCAACATCAATTGAACATGAATCATCATAAGTGCATAAGAAAGCGATGACAATCAGTAAATAAATTGATCAATTGTATTCAGTTGCTTTGTGTGCAAAGCATCAACAATTTTGTCAATGGGGCCCCAATAAGTCTATTAGAATTAGCTTTGTATCAAGAAATTTGATCAATTGTATTCAGTTACATTGTGTGCAAAGCCTCAACAATTTTGTCAATGGGGCCTCCAATAAGTCTATTAGAATTAGCTTTGTATCAATAAAATCTGATCATCCATCCATAACGAATTGATGTGATAAGAACGTACAACATCCTTTTTAAAAGACACACTTTAACACCATTGATACCTAAATACAACTAAAGAATAATAAATAACCCCCAAACTTAAAACATGTCGCATGAAGTTCATGCGAAAGTTCTAGATTTTGCATGAACATTTCGCATAAGCTCTTAAAGTTTTTGAATGTTTAATTTCTTAATCTTCCAAAACTGATTTTGGAAACATTCTTTACAGGATACAAACTAGAGCTTTTGAAGACAAATATTTATATTTTCACTTGGTGGAAAATTCTAGTGTGTCTAAATTTAGCCTTTTAGAGACGTGTTAAATAGTTGGAATTATTACCTATGCTTGAGTTTATTATGTAATATTATATTTATATCAATATAATGTTTTAGACTTTTAATTATAATAAAAAGGTTTTCTATTAACTAGTATGAAAAACGTTGCATTTAGTCAACTTTTTGTTATTAGTTAAACTAGTATAATATACCTGATAAACTTGGGCGTCATTGTCACAGCCAAATCCCTCAAAATCTAAAGCGAATACCAGATAATTCAATGTAAAGAAAATATTCATAAAGATTTTGGGTCCAAGGCATTGAGTGTTGTTCCATCAAATATCAAGCATGAGTTATAAAAGCTAGATTTCCACATAATAAGTCCAAACATAATTATTTGATAAATACCAAAACGAAATCTTTTAATGATTTAATGATTGTTTACTTATGTGGTACGATAATGAAAGGATGTTTTCTTCACAACAAAAATTTTATGAAGGGGATGATTTCGGGTTCTAAAGTTTCGACATAAGATGAATAGTCGATAAAATCGAGTATGAAATTTTTGGATCCTAACAAGTTGGTCATGACGACATGCTTAGTTTAAACGGGTTTGCTGATCTCGATTCAATATGTTAGATTTGCATGTTGACCCATTTATATTTTTAAACTTTAAACGGAATTCTATATCAAAATCAAAGTATTGGTTATGTTTATGTCAAAAACTTAGTAGTTACAAAATAGGAGTCGGTTTTGTAGTTTAATTGCACAAAAAGTGAAATTGCGATACTTGTCAGTCCTTTGTCAATATTATATATAGTGGTGACATGCAAAAACATAAAAAATAAACACTTTTATAAATATTTTGGTTTAAACATGCATGTGTCAAACTATAAATAAGCATAAATATACAAATCGTCTTTAAGTTTTATATAACACCACTAACTAAATTAAAAACAAAAGTAACGTGAAGATTTTTGGCGCATGAAAAAGATAAAAGAGAAAAAGCATATAAACACGTATAAAGAATCATATGAATATAAATGATTACATGCAACACAAAAGCGACTTTCTAAGTTGACTTAGAGAATTATTATATCCAAAAATGCCTTATATTTGAAAACCATCGAATTAAATCTTTTAAATATTACAAGGTTCTTAGTTATAAAAAGGATACTAAAATAAAATATAACGTTAGAAACTACAAAAAAAAAAAAAAAAAAAAAAAAAAACATAAATGCTTAAAAAAAGGGAAAATGGATTTTAATACTCCCCAGCTATCGCCTGTTGGCGGATAATACTTCCAACTATCACTTTGGTCATTAGCACTCCAAACTTTCAACTTGTGTTACTTTTATCACTCTCAAACAAACTGAGGTTTAACTTGGTTAGTTTTCGTGACCAAAATGTAAAAACCAAAACTTCTGTTTGGTCAAAATGTAAAAACTAAAACTTAAGGGGCATTTCTGAAACTTTTTATTATTATTATTAGCACTATCCTTCATTCTCCTTTGGCAGATCATCGAACACACACAACACACATATGTGTGTTGTTATAATCACCTCTGGCCGCCGCCGGACACCGGCCGCCGCCTCCATCTCCCGCGCCGCCATAGCCCTGTTCTCCGTTAACCCTCTGATCATCATCTCATACAGATGATAAACATAATCATGGGGCTTTTAATCCTCATAAAAAACCGACCCTAAAAGCTATAATAATCGAGTTGGAAGAGTACCGAAAGATGGCGATTCCTGTAGACAAGGTGACCGGAGGTCAACCGAAGCTCTCCCTCTCTTCCAACTTTCCTCCCTCTACGTGTACTCTCTCTCTTTATCTCTCTCTGTTCACGTCCTCTCTCACTCTTCTAGCTTTATCTCTCTATCTCAGCGGTTCTTTCCCTCTCTCTATAATAATAATCGGTAGACGGTGGAGGTGAGGGTGTTTGTTTGAGGGGTTCGGCCACCGGAGTTCGGCTGGTGGTGGAGAAGACCACCGGTCTTCCTCTCTCTGTCTCTCTCTCTCTCTCTCCCCCCTCTCTCTCTATAGATAGATCTGGCTTTATATAATAATAATAAATAATAATAATAATAATAATAATAATAATAATAATAATAATAATAATATAATAATAAAAAGTTTCAAAAGGGTCCTTAAGTTTAGGCTCTTACATTTGACCACGAACACTAACCGGGTTAGACCTCAGTTAGTTTGGGAGTGATAAAAGCAAACAAGTTGAAAGTTTGGAGTGCTAATGGCCAAAGTGATAGTATGAGAGTTTTATCCGCCAACAGGCGATAGTTGGGAGTATTAAAATCCATTTTCCAAAAAAAGTCTTTTTCAATCAATACTATGTTCTATTGCTTACCTTCTTTCCCTCGATTTTGAACAAAGGTCACTCTTTCGTTTATAAGATTCTTATGATATACTCGAGATCGACTTGTCAAAAGATCGAATCAGGATAAAATAAACGAATTCAAGTCTAAAAATTATCATGTTTTATAAATGAGCGTAGGCTGAGCCTGAACTTCAGTAATTAATGAGCTCGAGCTGGCCTATTATTTATATGATTTTTTATATAGTATATGTAATTATGATGAATATAACCAGACAATATATTTTATGTTATACATATATATATATTTATAATATATATATATAAACGTGTGGGACTTCTCGCGTATTGTGACAGACATTGGTTGTTATCAGTTTGGTTCATTAAAGCACCAGTGCGACACCCGCACTTGGTATAGCAACCGAAAACGATACGCCGAAAGTGGATATGCATCGAAGTCGTTTGGTTCATCACGGCACCGAATGTATCGGTTCGTCACAAATTAAAATAAGCACGTCACAAATGACATATTCAAAATTTAATAAAACGTTTATTGTATTACTAAAATATAAAAAGGTTTAAACTACGTGACTTTATATAAAAAAGAAATAAAATCGTGAGAAAAAAACAACATATTCCTAAAATTATTATAATTATGTCTGTAAATGAACCAAACGTTCATGAACCGCGTGAACTTGATCGGTGGGAAGTTTGTTTATGTTCATTTATTTAATAAGCAAACCAACACGAACAAAAAAATATGGTCACTTAATTAAACAAACAAACATGAACACACATTTGTTCGTTCATTTGTGTTCGTGAACGTTCATTTATGTTTGTTCGTTTGTGTTTGTTTAAATATTTAATAAATACATATGTAGTTATATTTATATAAATTCAAATAGAAAATGGATATTCTAAATACTTATACAATTATAACTAATTAGTAATTGGGCACAGTAGGTTATTTAAATATGGTAAGGACATTTGGTGTTGGGAAAACGAAATTGGTGCTCTTTTTCTCTACTAAGGAAGTTAGATGTGATAATTGCTTCTGTCACACCCCCCAAGGGCGAGACACGGGATTGCGGACCATCGAAAGGTTTTCAAGCACAAGGTTCAAGCAACACACATATTATTAAAATAGCACT
>JAUTDX010003904.1:0-38334 GCA_030844895.1 Ambrosia x helenae | reverse complement strand
GCTCTAGCCGAGCTTTGGCTTGTTTAAGCTATCGAAGCGAGCTCGAACTGAGCTTTTTAACTCCTTTAAAATTTTTCTAAAATTATTTCAAGCCGAGCCGAGCTGAGCTTTAGCTCTTGCGTTTTACATTCGAGTCGAACTTGAGCGCAAAGTATTAGGCTCGAACCGAGCCGAGCTCAAGCTTCATAAAAGCACTACGAGCCAAGCTCGAGCCCACTCAAATCGGCTTTACGATGCTCATTTACACCCATACACTCACTCGCTGAAATACGAAAAAACTGATGTGAATGCTCTAATTTACTACTACTAGTTGTCTTTTCCATCTCTTTTGAGCTGAAAACCCTATCCCTTTTGTCGCTCTATGCTTTAAGCAACGACCCATGTACTTGACCCCGCGATTCTTCTCTTTATCCTGCTTGGGTTTGACCTGTTTGACCTAACCCTTAACCCATTCATCTCGATTTCTTCTTCTGTAAAAATTAAAGTTAAAGTTGAAAGGTTAGTTCTTAGTACCTACTCTTTTTTTATCCTTCCCCTAATCTATATCTTAATTCATTCTTCAGGTTGGACCAAACTCTGTAACTGGTGGTCCAAATCAGGTTGAACTCAAGGTTCATTACTTCATGAATATTCTTTGATTATGTAGTCTGCAGTTGTCTCATATTTAGTTGAATATTTTGGAAAACTTGAATTGAATTCTTTAAATTCTGTTTATTATGTTGTGTGAATTGAATTGTTTATTATGGTTTTCTTTTTTTCATAGCATCTCTTTTGAATTGTTTATTGAAATTTGTTTATTATTGTGATTACTGCCTTTCTGTTGTACAAATCTCTAAGGCCATTTCTGGTCCTACAATTTCCCTAATTGTTATTTTGGTCCCACAAGTCTGGTCAAGTAAAATCTGGCACAACCCTACCAGCTCCATCCAAACTAGACAAGATTGAACTGACCCACAATTTACTGAACCGATCCGTGAGGACCAATAAACAGGACCTTTGGTTTTGGGCCGAGTTAATTATGTCATATCCAGTTTTGACCGGCTCGCACCACTAAAAGGGGTCATTTTAGACAAAAGATGAGAGTCGGCTACATTTGCCTTTATGGAGGCAACGGGTGACAACAGTGGTGGCAATGGTATGGTGACGTAGAATTATTGGTACCATTCCTGGGTGGACCAAAAACCAAATAATTAGGTTGATTATTCAGATAACCAGTGTAGTAAGTTCAAATTTATCTCAATTTTAAAATGATGCAGAGTTGATGAGGTTTTGAATAAGGTGAGATAGTTTGTACTTTCATGATGATACCGTTTGTGGGGTAAGTTTACTTGGTTTAGAATTTCTTTTCTTTACTTGTTTGCAACCTATTTCTTGAACGTTTTTTTTGTTTAGAGGTAACCGATAAAATAGTTTTGAGACAGAAGAATTATTAGAGAAGATGATGGGTTTACTCCATTCAAATCTTTATGTTGCCTTCTCATTAGGTGTAATGACGTTTAAGTACCCATCACAACTTTCTCTATTTTTACAATCAAACCCTATGCTACTAAACAATTATCATCAGACCCCTTGTCCTAACAAAACGGCATCACTAGGAACAAAACCTGAGACTTGAAAAGGTAAATTCGTTATCGAAGCCCCAAAGTTTTTTTTTTTGAAACTCCAGCCTTCACTGCCAACAAATTGCAGCCTTCATATTAGCTTGTTGAACTACGGTGCTTGTTGTTCCTTTCATCTGTTCCTTTGCTTGTTTGCCAATACTGGTCCTAGACCAACATCAACTTATGTCCGCACCTTAGGTAGCGTTTGGTATGATGGAATAAAGGAGGAATGGAATGGACCATTACGAGGGTAATGAAAAATAGTGTGTTTGGTTGGTTAAAGGAATGAAATCACTCATTCCACAAGGCATTCCATTCCCTCAAAACCATTTCATCCACCTCCCATGTTTTTTTTTTCATTTCATCCCTCATTCACCCTTTATTAACAACACCATAACCCACCCACCACCACCACCTACCACCATCGTCACCACCCATCACCGTCGTCACCACCCACCACCGTCGCCCAACCACTACACCGTCGCCCCCCCACCGCTGCTGCACCACCCACCACCCGTCGTCACCACCCACCACCACCAGCCGTTGCCGCCACCCACTACCTTCACCCACCCACCACCCCATCCAACCACCCAACACCACCCAACGCCTACCACCACCATCACCCACCACCCATCATCGTCATCCTCGCCGTCACCACCCATCACTGTCGTCACCGCCACCAACCACCACCACCCACTACCTTCACCCACCCACCACCGCCGCCACCCACCATCACCGCCATCCACCTCCACCCATCGCCATCTTCGCCACCGCCAACCACCGTCGTCGCCACCCACACCACGCTACCGACACACACCACTACATTCCATCACAGTCACAACCACCACCCACCACGCCACTACTCACCATCGTCGCCCACCCACCATCACGGCCATCACCTCCACCTTCCACCGTCACCACCACTGCCGCCGCCACCCACCACCACCGCTACTGCCGCTACCCACCACCATCACTACCGCCACATATCACCACCCACCATCACCGACACTGACCACCACTCACCACCGATTTTATTCCTTCGTCTTTTCCTGCTTATCCAACAACATAAAGTAATTTTTGTGAAATTTTATTTTATCTTGAATCTATACTGAAGTTTCATCTCTTCCACATTGCAGGGCATTTTTGGTATATTGGACCTACCAAATTTATGGTATGCTATTCAATTTGAAAACAACAATCTTTAGGTTTTATCTTAAATCATCTTGCTTACAAGTTTAAATAGTGGTACATGAGAGAAAGAGATATCCATGCCTGTTTGACATTAGTAGCATGTCTCATTTTAGTCGTTTAACATCTACATCAGCGACCCTGCATTCAAATCATCATCTTGTAACATTCACATTATGATAAATATACAAGATGTTAGAACCATTTTATATGATATACTATAAGTCATCGTCATCTTAGATGGGTCACAACCTGCTAACCATAAAGTAAAGTGAATCTGGCACAACCTGAATGGTGTGGTTTTGGTGAACCCAAGCTTGTCAGCAGGCCAAAGTCCAACACAAAGAAGTTAAAAGCTAACATAGGGCATATGATTGATGAAACGCCTTACCGTGATGGTAGACTCTCAACTAACACATGATGGCTATTGGCTAGTTCCAACAAAGTCAACGTTGAAGAACAAATCAAAAGCTGAAAGAAGACAAACCGTGAACGTTATCAAACAAGTAGGGGTGTTTCACAGTCCGGTTCAATAAGTTTTGTCAATATTTTGGGCCAAACTACTAACTACACTTTTGTAAAAATACAAACCAAACCAGTTGGATTGGTTAGGTCGTCCAAACCGGCTGGTTTTCACAGTCTTAGCTTACATAACCAACCTTTGGGCATTGTCAAAGGTTTTACTTTTGGTGTTATCATACAACTCATATCATGCACTGGTTATTGTTTGCTAAATTTTGGTAAGAAAACATGAAACTACAGGTGCCAAAAGGAACATGTGGGTTGTTTGGGTCAAATTGTTACTTTTTTGTATATGTGTTAAGTGTGTCATATGCATGGTTACTCAAATTATTGTGTATCAAATAATAATAATAAATAAATAAATAAATTATGTTAACAAATTCATGTATGCAACTTTAATTAGAACTTTCACATTGATGGAAGTTTGAACAAATATTTCAATGAAAGAAGTTTAAATCTTTTATGTTTTTATATATTTCAAGTTGCAATTTAGTAAAACTAATCAGATCGGTCTTATCTTTTTTCTTCACAAGAAGATGTCTTTACTCACCAGCCCTACAACCATCCCAGTGTGACCAACTAGCATTGCATTACAGATAATCTCGGATACAAGTTAAACTAAAATCGCTTAAAAAACGGAAAAACTACACATGAAACATGATGTAAAAAACCATAACCAAGAATTTAAAAGGGAATCCAAATAGGAGATAGGTGAGACAAGATCCATAATCAGTGATCGACAAAACGATGATTCTACAGGGAAGATATATTCAAGAAGTGAAGGTGTTTCCGGGATCAAGAAGAGTAGAAGCAAGAGTTAAGAAGAGGAAGCAATCTCTATAGCTTTCTTGACAATGCTCATTCTATGACAAAACTCTTTATAGTTCAACAATGTATACTCAGTGATTAGAATTACCAGGTAGGTCGCGATAAACACTTGTAATAGCCCACAAGAGGATATCGCTTTGGATACATGATGTGTGGAAGCCGCCAAGCAAGCGCGACTTGAAGGTTTTTTCGCCATTTGGAACGTTGTTTTTACACAATTCCGTTAACATGTAGGTGAAAATCACCAAAATGTTAATCAAATAACATTAAGGTTTAGGGATATCCGTGTAGTGTCTAGAAGCTTTGAGGCATTGTTCAACCACACGATGAACAGTGAGGAGATAATAACGAAGGATGAAGCAACTGACACGGCTTGTCAGAAGTACCTACTCCATAACAGGCGAGTTAATCACATATCAGCGTGACGGAATCTTTTTAAGTAGTTTTTAATTTAGTTTCGTCTTTGTTATTTTATAATTTTTAGTTTAATTATGTTATTTTTGCTTTTTTGTAATTTTTATTTAAATTAAGGGGTGTGTGTAGAGTGAACGGTTAAAAGAGAGGTAGAAATAGTAAACATTGCAAAACTTAAAGAAAACACTTAGTTACACAATACACAACCATCAAATCAACAATAACGGACATGAAAAACTTCCCATTTGTAGTTAATATCGGACGTCAGAACCCTAGAATTACGGCCAACAACGATTCTGATGAAAACACACCGTCGCCGCCAATGTTTCATGGTGGAACCACCATCGCCTCGCCGCCGCTGAGGAAACCCAGTCTCCTCTTCTCTTTGTGGCCTCTCTAAGTTGTTTATGGAGGGTAGCATGGAAGGAAAACCGGTAGTGGACAATACAATGGAAAGAAACTGGACCAGTTAGATGAGGCAAGAACTACTCATCAACGTTGGTTTATTCATATATAGGATAAATTATAATGTTTAGGTGAATAAAAATAAATCTAAACTAAATTAAAATCATAATTGAGTAATGACGGAGGGGATTTTATTTCATTCCCTATGGGCTTTATTGTGTCACGTAGACATGCACAAACCGGTTTTTTTAAAAATTTTTTTTTTGCCAAACCGGTCCGGTTTATAACCCGGATCGTTTTTTTTAAGAAGGTAAAACCGGTTTTTTTTTCCAAACTGATCCGGTTTTGGAACCGGTTTTTAGCACCCAACACAACCATCTATTGGCATCGATTTGGACCGGGTTTAAAACTGGTTTTTTTTTTCCAAATAGGTCTTCCATAATTCAAATACCTTGATTGTACCGGTTTTTTTCCCCAAACCGGTTATTCTCTTAAACCGGTTTTCAAACCAAACCGGTCCTCGAAATGACAAACCACTCCTAGGACCTACCCATAGGGTCAGGTTCAGACCGGTTTCCTTCCAAACCGGTTTTTTTGTACACCTCTAGTGTCACGTAAACATCACGTAGGTTTTGAGGCAATAATAGGCTAATAGCACCCCTTTGCAGGAATCAGATAATGTTTAGCACCCCTTATAAAAGAACAGAAAAAAATGTGATATGTTGGATAATAATGGCCCGCAAAAATCAGGCTTTAACGTCCACTTACCACTCACGAGCCATATCGAGGCACTCCCTTTCACGGTGATGAAACATTGTTTGGCACCCTATAACGCTTATCTGGCATGACAACACCCCCATAACCACCTCTCTAGAGCAAAAGGATTAACCACTCGAAAGAAAAAAAAAAGAATTAAAAAAATAGAAACATTAAAACTAATAAAAATAAAAAATAATAAAAAGAAAAGGCATGTACAAAATCTACTCGTGGACATAAAAAATAAATTGAAAAGAAATGCAATCCCATATCCCTTGTTGTGTTTGAGCTCTGCATGAAAACCCTAACCCTTCATCTGCTGTGCGAAAATTGAAGTTGAAACTGGACTCTTTTCATTTTTCTCCTTGTTATGTTTGACCTAACCCTTAACCCATTCATCTCGATTTCTTCTTCTGTGAAAATTAAAGTTAAAGTTGAAAAGGTTAGTACTTAGTACACACTCTTTTTTATCCTATCCATCCCCATATCTAAATCTTAATTTCATTCTTCATTGTCTCTGTTTCTTTAATGATCAAAGCTAAAAAAACCTAAATGAAGTTTGATAGCGATGTTGTTTTTAGTAATTCTCCCCAAATGTAAACTATTATGGTTATGGTTATGGTTATGGTTATGGTTACTTGGTGATTTGTTTGTTTCACGCTTTTATCTATCCCCATATATAAATGTAAATGACTAAATGTCTAAATGTAAATGACTAAATGTAAATGTAAATGACTAAAATTTAAAGTAAATTTGGTATTTTTTTTTTCTGTTTTGTAGGGTAGGAGATATGGATCGAATTTCAGAGCTTCCTGATTTCATTGCTCATCACATACTCTCGCTTTTTGATACTTCTAATGGCCCTCCTGCTGAGCTTGTTCGATGAGCGTGCTGTCTAAGACCTGGTTTCACCTTACTGCTTCTTTCCCTATTTTGGATTTCAATATCCTTCATTTTAGATCTCGAGAAAGTTTTTTTAAGTATGTTGAGTATACCACCTCTAGATTTTGCCATCATAATCTCCCTGCACACAAGCTCAACCTCAGAGCAAGAATCCGGAAAGCTGCAGAATTAGACATTATTAACAGATGCCTTGGATTACTTCTTACGAATGGCGTCAAGGAGTTGGAGATTTCTATCCCAAAGTACCGTTTGCCTAACATACTCTTATCTGATGATTCTGAGCTAAAATCTTTGACCATATATGGATGTCGCTTGCCTTCCTCCTTCATGGTTGATGCTCTCAAGTTGAAGTCTTTGGTTTCTTTGGACCTCGAATCCGTCTATATAGGTGATGAAGTGATCAAGTATATCATCACTGGTTGCCCTCTTCTACAAACAATTGATATTAGTTATTGTCATGGTTTCGTAAGATTTTGTGTTCATGGACACCAAAATCTTCAAGTAGTTGTTATTTCTGACACCACAGTTGAGATCGTTGATATTGAAGCTCCAAATCTAACTTATTTATATTTAGTGGGAGTGGATGAAAGAGGGCCACCACAAATAAACTTGACTTCATGCAAAAAACTAACATCAGTGTTCTACGAAGGGTCTCGCATACGAAACTCGAATGGCATTACCGACTTCTTACCCAACTTCCCCTTACTTAAAAAATTGTCTTTGTTTACTAGTTATAATGGAAACAATATGAAGTTGTCAAGTCACTCCTTGAGGACATTGGAGTTAAATTCAGAATTTGATTTGGAAGAAATTGTGTTAAATACCCCCAGTTTGGGTTTATTTATTTACTCTTCTGATGACTCGCATCGTAACGGAATAAGCGATTTACCCCATTTGAAGGCATGTATGCGATGCTATGTTGATGAGTCTATCGGTACTCTTTGGTTCCATAAGTTAAGGCTTTTTTTGGACAAAAAAAATGGTTTCAAAGCTTTGAACTTGTATATTTGCACGAATCAGGTGCGTTTCTTCGATAAAACCATTTATGTAGTACTTTGTGTGAACAATTATATAAAACAACCACAACACAAAAGCTGTATATTCCTTCTATTTGTCTTGCAGAAGGTCATACTTTTAGAAAAGATAAAGGAGATTGAGTTGCCACTTTATGAACTCGAGCATATTGAGCTACATTTTGAGCAAGAACAATCCCCGGATCATGCAGCTTTTGTAGATGCAGTTCTTTGTTTTTTCCGTCCTCAATCACTAACCTTAAGATCGTCCTTCCCTTTAACTGATTTTGAAGAACAAAGTGATCTTGTTAAGGTAAGAGTTATATGTGCTCTCTTTGGTTATCCTTTTTTGAATTTCAACATTGTTTAGAATCTGTTTGCATACAGCAGTTTAGTAGAAATATTGGCTTTATTTTGTCTGTTATTTTTTTTCTTTAGTTTACTTACAAGAGGCTACTTGAACAAGAAAATCAAGGCTGTACAAGTATTCATATTTTGTCGCCTTACTCTTCCAAAGCACAAAAGCAATTTAGGGGCTTGATGTTATTGCCAGAGCCTTCACCTCGTGAAGAAAAAGCAATTAGCTTTATAAAGGAAGAAGGTACACATATAAGTGAGTTATTTTTATAGATATATTCTTTACCTCACTTGTTAATATCCAAACAGAAGAAGCATGCTGTCAAAGGTTTATGGGTTAAGAGATCTTGTGATGCGTTGGATCTAGGAGTCTATTGGTTAGGATGAAGATGAAAGTTGTTAGTAAAGATTAGAGTTCATGGCAAAAACTCGTCCAAACTGAATTTCATAATTCTCGGCTTTTTGATGTCTACATATGTAGTGATGGCTTTGAATCATGACAATGGTGTTTGGACTATATATATTATGGTTTTTGCTCATATCTAATTTATGTTTTGACTAATATCTAGTCAGAGGTTTTGCTTCATTACTGTTCAGATTGTATATTGTTGGGCCATAGTTGATGGTTTTTGGGTTTTGAGCAAAGTGGGTTCGGGCATGGTTTTTGGGTTTTGAGCAAAGTGGGTTCAAGCATGGTTTTTGAAAACGGTCGAATCGCGCCCAAGGTGATTCGGGGTGAAAACGAGTCTGAGGCGTCGCCTCAGGGGTTATTTTCTTATGTGCGTCTCACATGCCTGAGGCAGTAAGAAAAGGAGCGCCTCATGGGGTGTTTAGGTATGTTTTTGATGTTATAAACTTTTTGTGATATTCCATGTCTTTTTTATGTGTGTTTTTGATGATGAAATTAGTTAGCATTTTATTTTTTATAAGATATATAATTTATTTATTTATTATTTAAATCCGTCTTGGGCTACGCTTCGTGGAACGAGCAAAAAAGGGTGGGACGGGGCAAAGGGGCGGTGTAGGCTGTTTGGGACGAGCAAAAAAGGGTGGGACGGAGGGTTGCCCCGTCTGTGCACCGGGTAGCCTAATCTGTTGGGAGATTTTGCTTTGTCACTCATGTTGAATTTATCTATCTTTTGGCTTTATTTGATAGTTTTTGCTAAGACCGACAAAGATCTGTCACAATGGTCATATTATTATCATACTAGCTGCATGAGATAGAATTCTAGGCTAAGCCTACACTCAATAATCTTATGCCACAATCTCCTAAATTGTTTATTTCAAAATATGTGGTCATGTATGTAATAATATTGTTTTTCAATCATTATCAACTCATTCATTTATTATGATGTTTTCTTTTTAAAGTTTTAGAGCAATTTTCTCAACATTTAACTTTTTTTTAAGGACGACTATAGATATAATTTTAAAAAGTTAGGGACTAAAGGTGAAATTTAGGCAACCCACATGAACTATTCGAGCAATTTTCTCAACATTTAACTTTTTTTTAACGACGACTTTTATAAAAACAAAAATAAACTCAACTAGCAAGACTAGAAACAATAAGGACACCGCCTAAAAGAAAACAATAACATAAAGAACATATAAGGGCAGGTTCTTACGCGTTACTCACTCGTCCGCACTGGAAACACCACTTCCCGTCCGATTTACATGTGTTAAGCATGCCACCAACGTTCATCCTAATCCAAGATCAAACTCTCCATCATATTAATAATTGCATTACTTATAGCTTCTTTGTTTGTAGACAAAGCGGATTTGGAATTGTCTTTCATTCCAAGTCCTAGTTTGTATCCATGCGCTTCATATTTCCCCGGAGTTCGCTCCCAGGAGTATAGGCATTCCTGACCCTTCACGTCAATCCCATGCGCCTATTATCCATTCTCATTCTATAACGGCGGGTTAACAAATCAAAATGAAAAACTCACATTGGGTTTAGGGATAATCAGGCTCGGCTTTATGACTTCCACCACGTCAAGGTGACACTCTACCACTGACTTATATCCCTTCCCTGCCCCATCAAGAAATAGAACTAACTAATCTTAAGACAGAGTCACTATTCTGAACAACTTGGGGCTGGACATTTTTTTTTGCACTATTGCGGATATGAAAATAATGGAAAAAAATTGGATTCAATTGTCAACTGTCCCTATCAGAAATAGGATTGACTATGGATTCGAGCCATAGCACATGTGTGAACTGAGAGAGGGACATGATATAATACCATGTGCGGTGTTTTCCTGAATGTGATTAAGTATTCACTTAAAACTAGGGGTGCAAACGAGCCGAATCACTCGCGAACTACTCAAGCTCGGTTCGTAAAAAAGCTCGAAACGAACTGAGCTTAACCTTAATATAAAGTTTGTTTATTTATCAGAGCCCGAGCTTGGCGTATGAAGCTTACCGGGCTTGTCCAGCCTTAGTGTAATATTAGTTTTATTAATATTTAATAATATTTACCCATCATTTAAAGTTGTTTAGTAAACGAGCCCGAGCTTCACTTATTGAGATCGCAAGCTTTAGCGAACCTATTATTTATATTATTTTTATCTAATATATTAACTGACAGATGATAAATGAGTCGAGCCCGAGCTGAACTCGGAGCTTACCAACGAGCACATAAATTAGTCGAGCTCGAACCTGGTCGAGCGGGCTTAACTCGGCTCATTTGCACCCTTATTTAAAACTATAATTAAAAGATACCCTAAGTATTAAATAGTAAGCAAAATAGTGGATTAAGATCAAATACACAGTGAAAAAGAAATAAGAAGTCGTAGGAAGGGTATTCTACGGAGTCCGATTGAACTCAATCAAGTGGCATTAGAACCGTCTCATCGAACCCTAAGATCTTAATTCTTTCGGTCATTATCGTTTTGCTTTGTCGAAAAACTTAAAAGCAAACACCAATAACGATGTTGTTGGCTCATAAACGGTTAGGTTCGTTACAGTAGTGCAACAATAACACAACTCACTATAGCGTACTACATAACAAAATTTATACCCAATTAACAACGTTTAATCGCAACAAAGCCCTTAAAAATTGATTAAGACACTAAGACCCATGACCTTACTGTTAACGTAATTTTTACACATTTTTGTCACGTTGCGTGGGTCGACGATAAATTCGTGTTATTGTACGTTTGATGTCGCTAAGTCTTGATGCAAAGGAATGTTGGTGTACTACTTAAGGGGAATGCTTATTACACGAACTAAGACCACCCGTAGTGGCAAAGAATTTCGTTGTCAAAATGCCCCCAAAACGTCTGGAACACCGCCTTGGGGGCGTATTTCTTCAAATTTTATGTTTGGCGTGAAATTTTTAATGCTGATTCAGGGGTAAAAACGGTTTCCTTTTTTTGAGCCAATCAAAACTCTCCATTGAAAAGGGGCGTGAATTTCCTCCAAGCCACTACGGGTGGTCTAACTCGGGTTGGATTCTCTTCTTTTGCAAGCGAAATGCTTTTGATCGAATGTATCAAAATACGGGTTTCATATCATTAACGCACTTGCACATAAGGTGTCACCGGCTATAAAGGATCTTTCTGTCGTCTATTCCATGTCCTTGTTTCTTGTGTTTGAGCTGAAAACCCTTTCAATTCCTCTACTTCTTCTTCTACTGTGCGAAAATTGACCCGCGACTCTTCTTCTCGCTTTCTTTCTGCTTTGAAAAAGGTTTGACGTAAATGATCTTAATCTTAATTTTATTCTTAATTGTCTATGCTTCTTTAATGGTTTAGTTTTTATTTCCGTTATATGTTCTGAAACCCTAATTGCAGAGATGGATAGGATATCACACCTTCCTGATTCTATTCTTCATCACATCCTCTCTTTCGCTAATACTCCTGCACACCTTGTTCGTATGAGCGTATTGTCTAAGACCTGGTTTCACCTTACCGCTTCTAACCCTATTTTAGATTTCAGGATGTATAATTTTAGATCTCGAGAAATTTTTTTCAAGTATGTTGAGTATACCACCTCTAGATTTTGCCATCATAGTATCATCCCTGCACACAAGCTCACCCTCAGAGCAACTATCCATAATCCTGCAGAATTAGATGTTGTTAACAGATGCCTTAGATTACTTCTTGCGAATGGCGTCAAAGAGTTGGATATTTCTGTTAATCCAAAGTATCGTATGCCTGACGTACTCTTATCTGTTTCTGTCTTACAATCTTTGAGCATATGGGGATGTGACTTGCCTTCTTCATTCATGCTTGATGCTCTCAAGTTGACGTCGTTGGTTTATTTGGAAATAGGCCACGTCCATATAGACGACCAAGTGATCAAGTCTTTCACCACTGGTTGTCCTCTTCTACGAGAGTTTGAGATTATTGATTGTCATGGTTTCATAAGTTTTTGTGTTCATGGACACCAAAATCTTCAAAGAGTTACTCTTTTTGACATCCCTGTTGAGATCATTGATATCGAAGCTCCAAATCTAACTGATCTTTATGTAGCGGGAGTGGATGAAAGAGGGCCGCCACAAATGAACTTGGCCTCGTGTAAAAAACTAACATCACTGTCCTACGAAGGGTGTCCCTTACCAAACTCGAATGGTTTCTTATCCAACTTCCCCTTCCTTGAAAATTTGGCTTTGTTTTCTCGTTATGAAGACAGCAATCTGAAATTGTCAAGTAACTCCTTGAGGACATTGGAGTTTAATTCAGACTTTGAATTGGAAGAAATTGAGTTATGTACCCCCAGTTTGGCTTTATTTATTTACTCTTGTGGTGAAAACTATACCGGCCTTGGGATAAGCCATTTACCCCATTTGAAAGCATGTATGCGATGCTATCCCGATCACTCTATAGATATGCTTTGGCTCCAAAAGTTGAGGCTATTTTTGGACAAGGAAAATGGATTCAAAGCTTTCAACTTGTATATTCACAAGAAGCAGGTTCGTTTCTTTGATCAACCCATTAACGTAATACTATGCTGTTAACAAGTATATAAAACAACCAAACACAAAGTCGTATATTCCTTCCAATTGTTTTGCAGGAGTTCATAGTGTCAGAAAAGCTTAAGGCGATTGAGCTGCTTCCCTACGAACTCGAGCATATTGAGCTACATTTTGAAGATCAAGAATCATCAGATCATGCCGCTTTTGTGGAGGCAGTACTTTGTTGTTTCCGTCCTCGATCTCTAACATTAAGATCATCCTTTCCTCGAACTGATTTTGAAGAAAAAAGTTCTCTAGTCAAAGTAAGATTTATATGTACTTTCTTTGATTATCCTTTATTGAATTTCAACATTGTTTAGATTCTGTTTGCATAACGCAGTTTAGTAAAAATTTTGGTTTTTTTTCTATTTGTTACTTTTTTTTTCTATTTAGTTTACTTACGAGAGGCTACTTGAACAAGAAAATCAAGGCCATACCAATATTCATATCGTGTCACCTTACTCTTCCAAAGCACAAAAGCAATTTAGGGCTTGATGTTATTGCCAAAGCCCTCACTTCGTGAAGAAAAGGCAATTAGCTTTATAAAGGAAGAAGGTACACATATAAGTGAGTTATCCAAACTTGTTAATATCCAAACAGAAGAAGCATGCTTTCAAAGGTGTGGGGGTTTGGAGATTTTGTGATGCGTTGGATCTAGGAGTCTATTGGTTAGGATGAAGGTATGAAAGTTATTTGTAACGATTAGAGTTCATGGCAAAAACTAGTCAAAACTGAATTTCATAATGCTCTGTTTTTTGATATCTACATATATAGTGATGGCTTTGAATCATGACAATGATGTTTGGACTATATATATTATGGTTTTTGCTCATATCTAATCTATGTTTAGACTAGTATCTAGTAAGAGGTTTTGCTTCATTACTGTTCAGATTATATATTGTTGGGCCATAGTTGATGGTTTTTGCTAAGCCTTGCAAAACAGACAGGGCAAGGCGGGTGACAGGTCAGTTTAGAAAGGGTGGGTTTGCTTCAGGTCAAATTGGGTTTTGACCAAAGTGGGTTGGGGTTGAAATGGGTATTTGTAGAAAAGTATAATATGACTAAAGAAATTATTATAGCAATTATATATGATAGTTACCGTGTTTTGTTTTTTGAAATAAGCATACGATAATTAGAATTCCATCAGAAGATAAATACTAAACCGAAAAAGGTCAACCTTAGTAGAATCAGTTATGCCTAACCCAAAAGAGTCAACTACACATGAATGTCATGGGGTATAACGAAGAGAAGCATAGTATGGCCGTCAGAGAAATGTAAAACCATGTTTCACAATGTATCACCAACACTACAAAGAACCACTACAAAGGACCAAAACACCAAGATCTAAACAAAATATGGCTCTTTGACGCCTCTAGTTTATCAAGTTTTTTTTGGAAGGCAATAGAAAGAGGGAGAGGGAGAGTGAAAGGGTTTATTTAGTGTGTGTAATGTAAACTCGTGTGAACTGAGAGAGGGACATGATATATACTATGTGTAGTGTAGTGGTTAGTTTTCCTGAATGTGATTACATCGGGTAGGTTTGGAACTTGAGTTCTAATGCAAATTCAAATGGTTGTAAGTGATTAAGTATTCATTTAAAACTAAGGGTGAAAACAAGTCGAGTCACTCCCGAGCTACTTGAGCTCGGTTCGCTAAAAATCTTGAAACAAGCCGAGCCTTATTGAGCCCGAGCTAAGCTTACCCCTAAAACAAAGCTCGTCGAGCCTTAGTGTAATATTAGTTTTATTAATATTTAATAATATTTACCCTTCATTTAATGTTGTTTAGTAAACGAGCCCGAGCCTCACTTATTGAGCTCGCGAGCTAAGCGAACCTATTATTTATATTAGACAAAATTATATAAATCAACCTTTATGTTTGGCCAAAATTGCAGGTTCCAACCTTTATGTTTCATTTGCACCCAAATCAACCTTTACTTATTGATTTTGCTACAGGTTTCAACCTTTGTGACTAACTCAGTTAATTTTCTTGGTTAAGTCCCATCACATGCAAGTCATGTGAGGGCAGTTTGGTCTTTTCACCTGCATTATTATTATTATTATTATTATTATTATTAAGAAGAAGAAGAACACAACAAAATTCCCATTATAACCCCCTGTCTCTCTCTCTCTCGCTGCATATTAAGAACACGACCCCATTAGATATTCCTTTGCATTTCATTGTTTTCTTCCACTTATTCTCCGATTCCACGCGTATATGATATATCGGCTTCTTTTTAACTTCTGATCACAATAAAAGGATTGTTTGTTTATAAATAAAATAAATACATGTCTGGTCGGTTAACTTGTGGTGTGTTAGGGCTTTATTGAGTTTGTTTGTGATGGAGTATGTAGAGGTGGATCTGGAGAAGGTTCTGTTTAATTATTAGGGTAGAGTTGAAGGATATACGTTTGGATTATTAAAGGAAGTGAGGAAATGGCTGCGGTTAGAGGTGAGCATCACACGGTCCCGTTATCGGAGTTGTTGAAGTATGTAGAAGTATGTCGAGGTGATCTGGAGAAGGTTCTGTTTATAATGAGTTTGATTGCCTGTTTAAATGTTGTGTGTACTACTTTGAATTGTTAATTGTGAGTTTTAACGACATGTTTATGGAATCTGAGTTTTAAGAGGTTGAAGAAGATGGGTTGAAGAAGATAGGTCTTGAGAGGTTGAAGAAAGAGGTAAAATGACGAATATACCCTCACATGACTTGCATGTGAGGGGACTTAACCAGGAAAATTAACTGAGTTAGTTACAAAGGTTGAAACCTGTAGCAAAATCAATAGGTAAAGGTTGATTTAGGTGCAAATGGAACATAAAGGTTGGAACCTGCAATTTTGGCTAAACATAAAGGTTGATTTCTGTAATTTTGTCTTTATATTATTTTTATTTAATATATTAACTAATAGATGATAAACGAGCAGAGCTTGAGTCGAATTCCGACCTTGAGAAATTACCAACGAGCACATAAAATACTCGAGCTCGAGCCTGGTCGAACTTGGGCTCAGCTCGGCTCGTTTACACCCATATTTAAAACTATAATTAAAAGATAACCTAAGTATTAAATAGTAAGCAAAATAGTGGATTAAGATAAAATACACAGTGAAAAAGAAATAGGAAATCGTAGGAAGAATATCAAATGAAGTCGAATTGAACTCATTCAAGTGTCATTGAAACCATCTTATTGAACCTAAAATCTTAGTTTTTAGTTTTTCGATTCTTTGGATTTTTAGCTTGTAATTTTGGAATTTATGTTATATCGTTGTGTTTTTTCTTTATTTTCGTCATTGTGTCACTTCTGCGATTCATTGTGTCTTTTTCCGTCTTATATTTTCTGGCATTGTGCTATATTTTGTGACTCGTTGTGTTATATTTCGAAATATATTGTGTTTTTATTCTTCTCATCTTTCTCATTTTTGTTACAATGTGTAAGATAAATATTTTATTTAAATAAAACAATATCTAAATTTCATATAATATCATTACTTATTTGCTAATTTATTTAGTTTACGTTGACTTTGGTAAGGCTGGTGTAGTGGTTAGACTATAAGGAGTGAGGGGGGAGGGGCACGAAACGCATGTGGTATTTGTGGGACCCGTATTTAAAAGGTGAAAATTGTGGGGGAAGTGGTTTTCACGCCCACCTTCACCCCCACTCCGTTCACTCTTACGGGAACACTTACTACAGGAACTAACTCGGGTTCAATTCTATTCTTTTGTAAACAGAATGCTTTAGATCAGATACATCAAATTACGCATTTTACATGATGAACGCATCTCATAACGTATCACAACCTGTAAACAACTAAGCTGTCCCGGCTACATACAATCTTGTATACACTTGTCTGTCGTCTCTTCTCGATGTCCCTGCTGAAAACCCTAATTGCAATTCCTCTGCTTCTTCTACCCATCGCTCTCGCTTTCTTTCTGCTTTGAAAAGGTTACTACTTACTACTTAGTATTCTCTTTTATCCATCCCTATATCTTAATCTTAATGTTAATTTTATTCTTAATTGTCTATGTTTCTTTAATGGTTTATATTTTGAAACCCTAATTGCAGACATGGATAGGATATCACACCTTCCTGATTCTATTGCTCATCATATTCTTGATTGTCTCTGTTACTTTAACGGCTCTCCTGCTGATCTTGTTCGGATGAGTGTATTGTCTAAGACCTGGTTTCACCTCACCGCTTCTAACCCTATTTTAGATTTCAATATCCATAAGTTTACATCTCCAGATTGTTTTTTCAAGTATGTTGAGTATACCACCTCTAGATTTTGCCATCATAATCTCACTGCACACAACCTCACCCTCGTTGCAACTATCCATGAGCCTGCAGAATTAGATATTATTAACAGATGCCTTGAAAGACTTCTTAACACAGGCGTCAGAAAGTTGGTAATTTCTGTTGATCCAAAGTACCGTTTGCCTGACATACTCTTGTCTGTTTCCGTCTTACAATCTTTGAGCATATGGAGGGGATGTGACTTGCCTTCTTCTTCAAGCTTGATGCTGTCAATTTGAGGTCGTTGGTTTATTTGGAACTCATAACCGTCCATATAGACGATGACGTGATCAAGTATTTCACCACTGGTTGCCCTCTTCTACGAGAGTTTGAGATTAGTGATTGTTATGGTTTCATAAGGTTTTGTGTTCATGGACACAAAATCTTCAAAGAGTTGATCTTTCTGACACCCCAGTTGAGATCATTGATATTGAAGCTCCGAATCTAACTGATCTTTATGTAGCGGGAGTGGATGAAAGAGGGCCACCACAAATGAACTTGGCGTCTTGTAAAAAACTAACATCAGTGTCTTATGAAGGGTCTCCCATACCAAACTCGAATGGTTTCTTATCCAACTTCCCCTTCCTTGAAAATTTGGCTTTGTTTTCTCGTTATGAAGGCAACAATCTGAAGTTGTCAAGTCACTCATTGAGGACATTGGAGTTTAATTCAGACTTTGATTTGGAAGAAATTGAGTTATATACCCCCAATTTGGGTTTATTTATTTACTCTTGTAGTGAACACTATACTGGCCTTGGGATAAGCCATTTACCCCATTTGAAAGCATGTATGTGTTGCTATCCCGATGACTCTATAGATACTCTTTGGCTCCAGAAGTTGAGGCTGTTTTTGGACAAAGAAAATGGATTCAAAGCTTTCAACTTGTATATTCACACTGACAAGGTTCGTTTCTTTTATCAACCCATTAATTTAATACCTTGCTGTTAACAAGTATATAAAACAAGCCAACACAAAGTTGTATATTCCTCCCACCTTATGTAATACTTTGCTGTTAACAGGAGTTCATAGTGTCAGAAAAGCTTAAGGCGATTGAGCTGCCACCTTATGAACTCGAGCATATTGAGCTACATTTTGAGGATGAAGAATCATCAGATCATGCGGCTTTTGTGGAGGCAGTACTTTGTTGTTTCCGTCCTCAATCTCTAACATTAAGATCATCCTTTCCTCTAACTGATTTTGAAGAAAAAAGTTCTCTAGTCAAGGTAAGATTTATATGTGCTTTCTTTGATTATCCTTTATTGAATTTCAACCTTGTTTAGATTCTGTTTGCACGACGCAGTTTAGTAAAAATATTGGGTTTTTTTCTATTTGTTACTTTTTTTTTATTTAGTTTACTTACGAGAGGCTACTTGAACAAGAAAATCAAGGCCATACCAGTATTCATATTGTGTCACCTTACTCTTCCAAAGCACAAGCGCAATTTAGGGGCTTGATGTTATTGCCAGAGCCCTCACCTCGTGAAGAAAAGGCAATTAGCTTTATAAAAGAAGAAGGTACATATAAGTGAGTTATATTTATAGATACACTCTTTACCTCACTTGTTAATATCCAAACAGAAGAAGCAGGCTGTCAAGGTGTGCGGGTTTGGAGATTTTGTGATGCGTTGGATCTAGGAGTCTATTGGTTAGGATGAAGGTATGAAAGTTATTTGTAAAGATTAGAGCTCATGGCAAAAACTAGTCAAAACTGAATTTCATAATGCTCTGTTTTTTGATATCTACATATATAGTGATGGCTTTGAATCATGACAATGATGTTTGGACTATATATATTATGGTTTTTGGTCATATCTAATCTATGTTTAGACTAGTATCTAGTAAGAGGTTTTGCTTCATTATTGTTCAGATTATATATTGTTGGGCCATAGTTGATGGTCTTGGCTAAGCCTTGCAAAACAGACAGGGCAAGGCGGGTGACAGGTCAGTTTAGAAAGGGTGGGTTTGCTTCAGGTCAAATTGGGTTTTGACCAAAGTGGGTTCGGGTTGAAATGGGTATTTGTAGGAAAAGTATAATATGACTAAAGAAATTATTATAGCAATTATATATGATAGTTACCGTGTTTGTTTTTTGAAATAAGCATACGATAATTAGAATTCCATCAGAAGATAAATACTAAACCGAAAAAGGTCAACCTTAGTAGAAGCAGTTATGCCTAACCCAAAAGAGTCAACTACACATGAATGTCATGGGGTATAACCGAAGAGAAGCATAGTATGGCCGTCAGAGAAATGTAAAACCATGTTTCACAATGTATCACCAACACTAATTGTGATTGTTTGGCCATGACCGTTAGCTTCTTGTGTGGCCAGTGCTTTCTTGATAGTTATATGATATATTTCTGTTAAAATGGTTTGAAGTGCTGATGTTTCAAGAAAAGGAAAGCTTTTGTCAGCCAAAGAAGCAGCCAATTTATCTTTAATAAATGCTCTATTTTCAGTGGGTTCTAAAACAGGAAATACGGTAAATATGATATATTTACTGTACACTAGTTTTATTTTTTATTTTTTTAACCAGCTAAATGTTGCTCTAAAGGGGGATTGAACCCATCACCAAGTTAGAAAGTTAAGAGTGTTAGACATAAAGGTTAGTACCATCACAGCACAAGGGGTGGGGCTAGACGGCTAGTAAACCAGTTAATGCAGCTAAACTGCCATTGCTATCTTCACCACCAGGAGCAGCAACAACAACAAATTTCTTTCAATGCAATCATGTGATCCTACTCAACAACTTAAATTTCTTTCAACTTAAAATGCTTTTTTAACATTTTAAGCTTCAAGTGCTGATTTGTTTCTAGTCATGACGATTACAAGTCTCTTAGCTCAGGTAACCCACCTTTGGCAATTTTAAAGGTTTTACTCTTTGTGATGTCATACACTGCTTTGGTATTCACTGGTTACTGAGCTATACATTGTGCTCTGTTGTGTACTAAATTTGAGCCGCCGTTGTCGTTGCATCAACCTGTTTGTCAAATTTTCTTCAGAAAACCTGAATTAGGTGGCTGAAGAACAGGTCTGGTTCGTTCAAGTCAAATTGAGACTCTTTTACACTTGTTGAGCAGGGTTGACCCACTTAAATGTCACAACTTTTCAATATATAATCAGTTATGCCATATAGGTTCTTGATCCATCTCACTTTCAGTAGTACCGCCTACAAGTCCATAACCTATCCTGAATCCTGATCCACCTCACTCTAAAGAAATTGGGTTCCTTCAAACGACCTAAGTAGCCAAATAACGCAGGTCCTTTTTCATCCGAACATTTTGATGAAGCTGAAGCAGAGCATTGCAACGATTTTGTTTTAACGTTCTTTAGATGGTACTTTTTAATCTTGTTACACCACTTGTATCCCCCCTATACTATGGTATATGTGTGTTCTTGGGAATTAAAATTAAAGCTATCCCAGGTTAGTTGGTTAGCCACTTAAGTAAGGTGGTGTCCCATGTTCAAGTCTTTTACCCAACATTCTTTTTGTTTTATTTTGTCCCTTTACTTTTTTTATTGTACATGTGTTTTTTAGAATCTAGACAAGGTGCTTTTAGGTTTTGTACATGGTGGTTTATCTGCCCATGTGTAAAAACATGGATTTTTACATTTTACATAGGGTGTTTTGCATTTATACGTCAATTCAAACATGATTTTTACATTTGGCTTTTAGTCCGTTCGTTTAATTTAGTTTGACATTTTTAGTGTCTATCCTCACCGCGGGCGGGCTCCCTGTTAACCCCTCCCCCCCCCCCCCCCCCCCCCCCCCCCCCAACCCAAAAAAAGACCACACACACTCTCACTCTTTTTCTCATCCATTGAACCATGCGTATAGATTCGCTTCAAAGAGGGGTTGGGGAGATCGAATGGGCCAGAAAACATGGAAATGGTGGAAAAGAAAACAAAAACATGGTGATGTAGAAGAATCGACATCTCTCTTCCTTCCCTGCTTTGGTTTGCGGCACTGGGTTGAAGATGGTGGCACTTTGAACCTATCCCCTTCACATACTCAGTCAGCCACCTTCCACCCAAGTAGAGAATGGTCACACTGATTAATAGGGTATTGGTGGGTCCATGATCGAGTTATTATCGTAGCAAGTTCTCAAGGTTATTAAAATAAAAAGTAGGGTTATTTCGCATTAACTGAATATATACTCGATTTTGATGGTGAGTAATGAGTTTGCAAGGGATAGTGCACATTTTTCCAAGGAATCTACAACATTTGATGAAGCACTTAATGGTTTATTTTGTCGATTGAAGAAAGGTGCGCCCCCTTTTGATGATATGATTTTTTTTTCCCTCTTAGTTACCTATTGATATTGCTTCATGTGTTCATCGGAAAGGCTTCATCTAGAACCGTTCTTGATGTTGAAGCCAAGGTTAAGGAAATGAAAATACATGTTAGACCTCTTATTTTGTTATCAATGTATAAAGTTATATAATTTGTTGTAATGTAACACAAAGGTATTTGTTGCAATTTAAGCAAATGCATAAATTTGAGCATCTTATTTCTTTGGAAGTGGGAATGTCTTCATGACGATAAGGGGTCATGTTGATGAACCTTTACAACATGTTTGCTCTAGACTAATGGTCTGATGGACTAATAGTTTATTTTTTCTGAAATATATATATGTATATATATATACATATATATCAAATCTTGTATATTTTTTATGAGAATATTACAAAAATGTCTTCTATGGAGTATATTTATATGTGGTTTCCATACAAAATTTTTACCCTTTCATAAGGCTTTATCTTTGTAACCATACAAATTAGAAAACACTAATGTGAATTCACTTAATACAACCAACAGAGACATAAAACTAAGTACATATATATGAAAACCTTCTGTTGGAAGTATTCAAATTTTGAGAATTATAGTTCTTACCTATCATGGTTCAGTATATGTAATAGTTACACAATTGCTTCAAAATTTTTGTTTGTAAACTAGATGAAGTCTCAGGCCCAAATTTATCATCTTCAGTATAATAACCTGGTTGTCTTGGTTTTGGAAGCCGCCTGTCACTGCTCAGCATCATAACCACTGTAGGACATGTCTGGTCTATCTTCCGGACTATGTTAAACACATAACAATGCTATATGGATTGACCTTGACACTTTTATGTCATTTGACTCGAGCAGTGATTCATCTACAATTTCTAAAGCCTTTCCTTCTTTGTAAAGTCTCCATGCCTAAAGGTCAATTAGTTAGTTACATAGTTGACACTAAAAACGTAGAATATTATTTCTTACATGTCCAGCAAGGTTGTGATTGTGATGATCATATAAGAGTTGGTTGTTTTTCTTTCCACTAACAATTTCCAACACTAGAACACCAAAGCTGAATACATCTGACTTAGTTGAGAAAATCCCGTCCCCTGCGTACTCAGGAGACATGTATCCACTGTATCATAAACATGTTTAAAGTATAAAAACATAAATGAATGAAATTCTAATTACTATATGTTTAAGGGGAAATCTCACTATGTTCCCACCACCCTTCTAGTGTTTATTTCACTCTCGTTTCCTCCAAAGCTTCTTGCAAGACCAAAATCTGATATTTTAGGGTTCATCTCATGATCTAATAAGATGTTGGCAGCTTTGAGGTCTCTATGGATGATTCGTAGGAGAGAATCTTGATGAAGATAAAGTAGACCTCGAGCAATTCCAAGGATGATACGAAATCGATGTGACCAATCAAGTGTTCTTCTTTTGGTTTCTTCTGTGAAAAATAGTAAGTTATTATTAGTTTGTTTTATTAACTTGGATTTGTTGAATTTGTATGTTTTATAATTTTATTTTTCACTTACCAAATAGAAGTAAATCAAGGCTGCTATTAGGCATGAACTCATAAACCAATAGCTTTTCTGTACCTTCAACGCAATATCCTAGAACTTTTACAAGATTTCGATGTTGAAGCTTCGAGATGAAAATGACTTCATTTATGAACTCCTCAGCACCTTGTGTAGAAACCATAGAAAGCCGTTTCACCGCAATTTCTCGTCCGTCTTCGAGAGTTCCCTTTAAGAAAATTTTTTGAGTTATTTTTAATCAATGTAATTAAAGTGCCACATATATAGTTGCCGATTGAACAATACCTTATAAACCGGTCCAAAACCACCCTCTCCAAGCTTGTTATTGAAGGAGAAATTGTCTGTTGCTAAGGTCAATGTGGTCAGGTTGAATAACGGGATGTCTAAGCCATCTTTTAGGACAACTGAATCACTTCTCTATCAAAACCAAATATGTTATGATGATGATCTTAAAAAATATGTTGCCATTTAAAACAAATAAATACTAATTATGAAAGCCTGTTACCTTGTAGCCGAACCTCTTCCTTCTTCTTCATCTTCCATATGATCATCACAAATATTCCAAATAGAATACCTATTCCTATACTAATAGGGATAATTAAGGATAGATTTTTCTTTTTGCTTCTTGAGCTCCCTTTATCTTTTCCTACAAATACCACAATATTATCTTCATGCACATTGCATTTCATTTTCTTAATCAGACTAACAACAAAAATATTTACCTAGTTCAGCAGCACTCATTCGTATGTATATATCTTGCCCATTATTTGGAATTATTCTCATATCGAGCAGTTCGTTGTACCATAGCATACAACCAATACCTTGTTTGATGTCCAAAGTTGCATAAGCTGTACAATTGCATTCCTTTCTACATTTCATCTGACATTGATCCAAACTCATATTTCTATCAAACCATGATTGTCTTGTATCAGGTAATTTGATAAAACTATACTTTCGAAATCCTTCCCCAACACCGCAGTCTAATGGTATATCTCTTTTACAACCGCTCGTCCAATCTGCTCTTCCCATTGCTCAGGCCTTTTTGGTGTAAACCCTCTTAGACATCCACAATTAGGGGACTGTGAAATGTCACAAAACCCATGAACCCCGCAACAATGCAAAACGTTCACAACTATCTCTTGTGAGTGAGGACAACAAAAACCATTCTTTGGTTCCGTTGTTCCAATTCCATTGACGCATGTTCCCTTTTGGCGATAATGTCAACCTGGTAAGAACTGATTTGTTTCTTAACTCGTAAGTTTCCCAAATCCCTGATTCATCCATTTGAAACAAGATTCTGTACATCGGATTTGGGTAGTTGTTTCCGGAACCACTATGTGCAAGACCATTCCAAGATCCTAATCTATATAGGATCTTATCACTGTTATTTTCAAATATTTGTGTGAATCCATTAAAATCCATATAAATCATATACGGACCTGGAGATGGATCATCATCACTCTTCCATGATGTAATATTTGTCACCATACCCCTTTTCAAATCCATCCCAAACTTCATTTCCGGCATCAGAGTGTCTCCAATATGATCAAAACTCTGCCAAACGTAATTTTCTGGTCCATGTTCCCTATCGAAGACAATAAAATTTGAATTATCTAACAACTTAGCCACTACATTTCCAGTCCCTTTTGATGTACTAGACGACGACCAAATCATTTGGTTGTTGGAGTCACGAAGCACCAATAATCCTCAGGATTGAGTGTCAACTCTCAGATTTGTTACTGATTGGGGTTTCTCGATTGGCAACCCAAACAACGGTGCATGTTGCAATCTTTTTGTACCATATGCCTAAATATCGGTTTTGGGATGTGTTGCTTGGGCTAAAGAACCCGAGCTCAAAGCTTTCTTCGGCTGAAACAATGGTTTCACCATCTCTAATTGTTTGGTTAATGGATATGGTGTCTAAAGCTATGGTACTAGTAAATAATGTATGGAAGAAAAACAAGAGTAATGATAGTACCTCCATTGATGGTAAGCTGATTATTTTTTCCTTCTCCATGGCAAAATGAATGTATGAGTAAACAAATTATGCTGACTTGACTGCAGGTTCAAGCTGTTGTTTTTTATTGTATTTCTTGATGTTCACATGTTAATGTCATGCCAACTGTTTAAAATTTTATGTTTAAACTTTTATGATTGTCGACAATACATATGAAACCAAAGATTGAATATTTTTAAGTTCTAACTTTTATGCTTCTGGACAATGCAATGCATGTAACAACAAAGTTTGAACTAAATCTATGTTACCTTATTAAGGAGGAGGCATGTCTACAATAGTAATTATACACAAATTTTAAGATGGGATATCAAGAGACTCATGCTTTAACATAGACATGTCATGTAAAAGTTCCCCATAATACCCCTTATTGCATTATCCACTTGTACTATAACTATAACTATAAGGTAACATAGATAATTAAAGAGGAACTTGAAGTTGAGAAGGAGAGAGACTAACCACCATTCGAATACTAATTATCAACTTGCTAGATCTTATAGGGAATGTACATAGCCCATTCATAATAGTTATAGTTACAATAGGTAATTTGTTTGTATAACACGCTCATTAGAAAAAATGTTGCTATCTATTTTTTTTTCTTTTTCGCACATTGCCACCTCACACTTTCTTAGCTTTAGCAACTTTAAATCCTTGTATGCAATTTGTTTCTATCTATCATAGAAAAATGCCAAGGGGAGAAAACCAAAATTGAAGACCTACATCAATCTTGGTAGAAACATGATATCAAAATATAATCTTACATTAATCACTCTCTTGCTTACTACAACTAAATACGTACCTAACCAATTGTATGTTGGAAACATTTAACAGCCGCTTATAAAATGTATGGTAGCAAAACCGTGATGTCAATCGGTTTCGTAACCATAACCATAATTTATGGTTAATTGATCAGAGCTTAACCATACCATCGGTCAATTGTTTGTTTGTTCGTTTTTGTTAACTAGGCTAATTCGGTTATGGTCCAGTTAATACGGTTATTTGATCACGCCCTAACCTTAAAAAACATTGTGGTTATTGCTCAAAACTAAACCGACCCGCCTTTGCACAACCCTAGAATCACAAATTTAAGTGTTATGTCCCGCTGCATCGCGCGGGCACCATACTAGTTTCTTTTTATATGTGAATTAACTAATGCCCAAATTTTGATTAAAAAACAGTTTCAAATATAATTATGTTTAAAGTTGTTGTCACCCCGTCAATTCATACTTGTGCATTTTTCAAAGGTAAACCAAACATATGCATAAAGTTAACATGATAACTTTAAAAAATCTAAGGAGTCATATATATAATTTATATTATCTAAACCATTTTATAATAGCAAAATAAGACATTATTAAAATAATTAAAAGAAAAATACAATTGATGTAATTTTATCCCATAATTATAGGAATCAATATATATATATATATATATATATATATATATATATTGAGTAAATCCTAAAACTAACATTTTTTAAATGATATACGCTATATATAGGTATCCATTAATTAAGTATTTGTATTGACATATTTTGAAGGATATGTTTCTACAAAACGATAGAATTTATAATGAAAAAGCGAAAAAATAAGAAGCTTAAACTTTGGAAACTCAAGTTTGTATTTGTTGATGGCAATTAGGATTAAATTATCCTTCCATACCATAGTGGTGTAGTGGTAGGCGGCCCATGATTTTCCTTGTGAGATCATGGGTTCGATCCCCATTAACCTCACTTAGTGGGATATGGCAATGAGGGGGAGAGCTTGGCCTTTCTCGGTGGAGGGAGCTCGAACCTGACCTGACTCGGTTTTCATCCGGCCGTTATTCCAACGGGCGACAGTAAAACTGAGCTCGTGGGGAGGCGGTACGGTTTTTAGGCGGGAGCCGCTACATGTTACATACAAATAGTATAAGGGGTATTATTATGGCACACGATAGCCAAAAATTCCCAAAACACGAGTATAATGCAAGTGTGCAACCATATCAGGGTGATTGTTCTGAATGGTTGAAAATCGGCAATCTTGGCTCTTAAATCCTCAAATATCAACACATTGCTAGAGTTAATATATCTGAATTATTTAAGGATGGACCTTTGTCATGCAAATAATTCAGTCCCTTTGCTGCATTAGCAAAAATCTTTACCCGCTGCACCCAATCAAGCACGGGCCCTGGTTGTGCTCCTTGCAGACCCTTCCTACCTACATGTATATAAGCATATTATATAGATTTTAAACCAAAAACTAATTATATTTCAATTATATATCCGTTAATTTAAATACAAAAACAAAAGTGCAAACAAGTGTTCATGTAATGCAATATGTCATATAGAGATCCCGTGGTTGCAAAATTCATAAGCCAAGACACGTGTATTTCCTTCCACACAGCTCAACAGGATTTTCGTGCTTCAATGTTGGGACCATGGCAATCTTGAACAGGAAGACAAACATTATAAAGAAAAGAAAAGAAAAGGATAACATCAATTTGAATAGAAATAAATATACATATATAAGCAAATTGCCAAGTCGTAGTTATGCTTTATTATGCGTCAAACGACGTCTTTGCCCCTTGCATCTTGGCAACAAGTGAACCCATTGCGCATAGGGTGAACACTAAGTACTATTAATTAATGTGTCAATTACAATAAAATAAGTTATAGGGTCAACCTCTAGCTACATATCCAGTACCTTTCAAACGAATAGTAATTACTT
Source organism: Ambrosia x helenae (assembly GCA_030844895.1). NCBI lineage: Eukaryota > Viridiplantae > Streptophyta > Magnoliopsida > Asterales > Asteraceae > Ambrosia > Ambrosia x helenae. Next base: position 10,562 of record JAUTDX010003904.1, on the reverse strand, counting down.
ACAGCTCGAAAGTTACATGCTGGTATATAATCTTCAATTATAGGTACAACATCTAACTACGTATCCCCAACCCTCCACTCCTCCAGCTAAGGCTCCACGCTCCGGTTAGGATGTTTCCACAATTCCACCTAAAAATTTGAACATTTAAGGACCGTTCGGATATGTATTTGCAAAAGTGATATTAATATATTAAATACCCAAAATCAAATAATCAGATAATAACTTAGAAGAAGCACATCCAAACACCCTCATAAAGCTAATAGTGGATTTTTTTCTTAGCGAGATTGTATAAATTGGAGATAAGACTTTGGGAGACTTTATGCTCGTTAGAATTGTTTAGTTAAATAGAACACATCGATCTTGTATGAATATAATCAATACTTTTGTAGCGACAACAATATACGTGTTAACAAACCATCAGAAGCTAAATGATTTATTAATTACCTTCTTTGCGCAACCTTTGGCGGTGGGCCCTCATGGTAGAAGCTTGGCATTGAGTTTGTCTTAAATAACAAACTTTTTTCTGAGTTGCTTTAGGCTTGCTTCTTGTTCTTCATTTTTAACACAAAACATGAACTTAAAACTAAAAAAATAGATTAAAAAAGTTAACGGAATAAAGGTCATAGAAATTTTACCTTGGTTCTTGACTCCATTGAATTCTCTACCTCCAACGCTTACTGTTTCTCTAATTTGGAATAAAACTGAAGCAAAAAAGAACTAATATATATGTGTACATATATATATATATATATATAGGGGGTTGGCATCCTTATAACATCTTTAAAGGATGTTAACAGGCCAAAAGATGTTAGCGTACAGGTTGAAATTGGTCGGTCAAGTAGATTAGAAACATTTTTTTTGTTAATAATTGGTGTAGCATATATGGTTTTGTACTTTTGTTCATTAAAAATACACTTTTGAGCTTTTATTACTATTTTCAAACTAGTTATCATCTACAAGTTTGTAATCCAAGACAATGATCGATTATGCATTTTTTGGTAATTGGAGTACATTTCACTGTGTGAAGATGAGTTGTTCACATAGACTGAATCATCAAGAACAAAGACTAGACTTGGATATATTTGAAATAATAATTTTCAGACCATGGAATTTCTCCTAGCAAAGTAGATCAATAAAAGACTACATCAACCTTAAATTTTCTAAACAAACAAGCAATCCTTTAACCATTACCTAATGAACGACACGTATATCATATCATCAATCTATCATAAAACGCCTAAAAATTAATCAATAATAAAAGCTATAGAGCCTAATTTCACGTAATTATCATGATTAAAATTGAAAAACAATGATTGCGTTGAATGATATAAAAAAAGGTGCACTGGTTAGCCTGACTTTAACTCTAGGAAGACTTCAGTCACTATATTTTAAAGTTTTAAACTCATACAAGTTTAGCCGAGATAAGATTATTCATTGTGATAACATAAATTATTATCTTTCATCACCATTATATGAAGTTTGTTCAAAAATATTGTTATCCGGTGTGTTTCTTTAGTTTTGGGTGAGTTTCATTTTCATATAAAAGTTGATTATCTTATAGGTGCATTTAAGGAAGAAAAGTGGTAAAATATAGAAAATTGTAAAGAAAACCTTGGTATACTATCTTAACTTTGGAAATTTTTGACATATTTGCCTATGTCTCCTCTTTTATAATGTAATATAGAAACTTCTCAGGAAGTCAATAAGTTAAAAAAAAGTGTTTGGGTAATGGTTTGAAAATGAGTTTTTTTTTTTGCTTTGAAAAGAAGATAAGTCATAACTTAGAAATTGTGACTTTTGGATTAAGAAGAAAAGTAGGTAAAAAAAAGGAGATAACGAGATAGTTTCTTTCCTCTTATTTTGTGTAGGGGTGCTAAACGGGTAATGTTCATGGGTTGGTATGTCCAACTTGACCTGAACCCAAAAGTTTTACACGAACCCAAACACGACCTGAACCCGAAAATTGGTCATACATATGCACCCGAACCGAATATTCATGGAATGACCCAAACACGGCCTGTTCAACCCGAAATTGTTAGTTTTATTAATTTTTTCGCAAACTAATGTATTAAATTAAAATTTTATTACAAAAAACACAAGCGTATATAAAAAATTACGTTTTGATTATAAAATCTTATGCCAATTTCTATTTTAAGTTATAAGTATTGCATAATTTAACATAAAACATATTGTAAAAAATTAAAATATAGTATAAATGAGTTAAACAGGTCAACCCGCCAACCCGCTCGGGATAACCGAAAACAACCTGTTTAGCTAAACGGGTTCACGGGTTTAACCTGAAACTGACCCAAACCTATTTATACTAAACTCAAGCCCGATAATTTCATGTTAGGTTCGGGTTGCATTTTCAGGTCGTACCAGAAATTCACACCTCTAATGATAGATAATGTATCAGAAGAACCAAAAAGGTGTAACACTAGAAAATAAAAGTAAAAGAATACCAATAAAAGAAGGGTGATACTAACATTGTATAGTATGGATTGTAGCTCGTAGGGGCCCATTACGTCACCTCAGTGCTACATTAAAACGGGCTCCATTGTACCTTGTCGTCGCGTCAACATGGTGGTTTCATTGCCTCCTTCCAATAACACCCTAACAATGGAATAAAGCCCCCCACTTAATAGCGCCCCCTCATTCCCACGTTTGGCCCATCTAATCATACCATTGGCCATTGTTATTGTGCTCGCGACCATTCAATAGCTTCCCCTAATGGCACACAGGAATCGGCCGAAGGCTCTATTGTTAGTGAAAATGTCGAGGTTAAGGGAGTTATGAATCCATACATGCAGACTAAATGTACCCCATCTCTCACAAATATAAAGGGTAGACACATTATTTACCTCTCACATGAGGGTGTGTTGGTAAAACCTCAATGATTTACATTACAATATTAACACCTATAAATACAAAGTGGTTGCAAGACTAAAGGAGAATAGCTCTCCTATTTACAAATATAAAAAATTACATTCAATGAGATTGTAGTGATTGATATCGAGCTATATGGCAAGGCACATGTCTTGGGATTGCCTAATACCCCCGTCAATGCGAGGCGGGGGATCTAGACAAAGCATGCTCAAAACTTTTCAAATAGTGGCTTTGGAAGGCTCTTCGTGAAAATGTCTGCTACTTGTTGATTGGTTGAGATGAACCGAGTGTGAAGGCGACCTGCAGTAACTAATTCCCTAATGAAGTGGTAGTCAAGATCAATGTGTTTGGCTCTTTTGTGAGATATAGGATTTTGACTTAAAAAGATAGCACTCTTGTTGTCACAGAATAGAGTTGGCGTTCCCGGTGGTAATGCATGAAGCTCGCGATGTAAATGAGTGATCCTAATGAGTTCTGAAGCCATGTTTGCCATGGCCCAATATTCTGACTCGCAACTGGAACGTGAGACTGTCAGTTGTTTCTTTGTACTCCAAGACACCAAGTTACCCCTAGATAAATGCAATAGCTGTAAGTAGATCTTTGTGTGTCAATGCAACGTGCCCAATCTGCATCAAAAAAACGTAGCAAAACAGTGTTAGGTGGTCTATCAAAATATGTCCATGTGATACGGTTCCCTTGACATAATGAAGGATTCTTTTAATGAGTTGAAAGTGAATGGTGGTGGGGTTGTGTAGAAATTGACTAGCTTTGTTAACGGCATAGGAGAGATTAGGACGGGTGATGGTGAGGTATTGGAGTGCACCAACGAGAGAGCGATATAGAGTTGGATCATGAAAGGGTTGACCGGTGGAGTTGAAAGTATCTTTAGGAGTGAGAAGTGTGGCGACAGGTTTGGAATCAAGGAGACCGGCCCTGGATAGTATGTCATAAGCATACTTGGATTGGTTCAAGAGTAAACCGGTTTTGGTGTGAGTAACTTCCAAGCCAAGAAAGAAACTCATGAGACCAAGATCCGTGATTTTGAATTCTTTGTTTAGCCGATTAGTGAACGTGGAAATGAGTGTTTCATTGTTGCCGGTGATTATTATGTCATCCACGTAAACTAGGAGGTATATTAAGGTGTCATGTTGATTAAAGATAAATAAGGAGAGGTCGGCTCGACTACAAGTGAATACACATTCGGGAAGCTTTCTTCTCAACTCTTCAGTTCTGAATTCAGCGCATTCATTGCTGAGAATTTGACGTTTGAGTTCCTATATTTGTTGTTCCATATACTGCATTTGTTGTTTCCATTCTTGATTTTGTTGTACTATGGCCTCCACTCTAGCCTGCAAATCAAGTTCATCACTCTTTCTTGGATCCATACAAATTGTTTTCTAGAGAGAATAAGGACTCAAAAACTAGAGATTTCTCTTTTTTTTTGAATGATTTTTTTTTATATTTAAAGGATAATGAGTCGAAACGGATCGCTTCGGCTCTGATACCAAATGATAGGAGAATGGACCCCGAATCACCGGTTCAAATAAAACGGTAAATAAAAGGATAGATGTACGGTTTGGTTTGGATACAGATTCACCACCAAAAACCACGGTAGGGCTGCGAATCACTCTGAAGATACAGATTTCACCACTCCGGTTATGAATTCAGGTTTAAGAACACCACTCAATATGCCCACCATGAGCTAGCATAGACAATCAATTTAACTCTAATCCATGATACAAATTAATGAAAAGAGAAAACCTCTCATTCATATAAAACACACTGCTTCATTAATAAACTTTGGTGAATATATACATAAAGAAAACAAAAAATAGAAAAACTACTAGGAACTATTTCCTACACTTTAGGGAAATGGATTTGAAAGTACTACTACAAATGCATAGAGTACAACTAGGTGAAACATACTATAACTACTCAAAACATGGGAGATTGTTTAAAATAAATGTTGTTGCGTTATGGTGGACGTGGGTTATGCATGAGTTTAATTGCATGATCCGTTTTCAAACACAATTATGGGTATTTGGTATCCGGTCTGATCCAGGTTGACCCGAGTTGTTATCGACCCACTACTATCACTTGACAACAGGACTAAAGGTGTGAGAAAATCAAGACCCGATACTTGATTTAAACGTTCAGTAACAAGGCGTGCTTTTATAGAGATTAATGGAATCACCGACTTCATATTTAATCTGATATATCCATTTGGACCCAATAATGTTTGAGGAGGAGGATCGTGGTAAAGATACCAAGTATTATTGAGTTGTAAAGCTTTAAGTTCCTCATGCATCGCGGTGTACCCATTTAGGATCTTTAGAAGCGGTTTTGATCCCTTTGGGAACATGAGCGGTTAGGAGAGTGTGGTGAAGAGGATGGTCCGAAAAACTTAGCCAAGTTAGCATAGTTGCTTGGTTTAAAAATGTCCGCTTTGGACCGTGTATTAGTCAGGGATGGTTATTTGTGGGGAGGTGGTTGAGATGAGGAGGATTATTGGTCAGCTGTGGAGTCGAGGTTGCGGAGAAGATGGACCGTAATGGGCCAATGAGGGTGAACTGAGAGTTTGGGTTGCATGAGATGGGGTATTGGTTGGGGTAGATTGGTTGTGGACCAATATTGGGCTAATTGGGCTGAGTGGGGTGGACATGTTTGGGCCAGAGGAGTTGGACGGGTTAAGGGTGGAGTGTTGTTAGGTGAGTTGTTTGGTGGAGGGGGTGGATCGTAATTAATAGGGTTAATAGGATAGGAGGTGCAATTTTGTGATGAGGTGTTTATGACAGTTTGTTGAGTAGGATTGGTTTGAGTTGGTGGGGGAAGTGTGTTTTCAAAATTGGTAAAAGGGGATGGTGGAAAGATCCGAAGGTGTGGATAAGGATTGAAAAGGAAAAATATCCTCATCAAATTTTGCATGACGAGTGGTATATATGCGGCGGTTGTAGGTTCTAGGCATCTAAAACCTTTGTATCTCGTACTATACCTTATAAATACGCAGGGGTGCTTCATGGTAAAAGCTTGTTTTTAATATAGTCTCGAAGATACGGGTAGACGAGGCATCCAAAAATCTGTAGATGAGAGTAAGTGGGAGGATGTTTAAAAAGTATTTCAAAAAGGATATTGATTTTCAAGAATTTAGGTTGGGAAACGGTTTATGATGTAAGTAGCGGAAGTAAAATTATCAACCCAAAGAGTGGATGGAGCAATGGGCATTAAACATCGTGGCTAATTCGGTTTCGGTTATGTGACGAGGTTTTCGTTTTCGCACGTCCATTTTGTTCTGGTGTGCATGGACAAGAGAGGCGATGTTGTATGCCATGTTGTTGAAAATAGGTTTGCACTCGAGTGTTTGTGAATTCGGTGCCACCGTCACTTTGAAAAATTTAACGGTTGTGAAAAATTGATTTTTGACGAGATTTAAGAAATTGATTAGGACATTGAAAAAATCGGATTTGGCTTTTAAAGGATAAAAACCATGTAAAGCGAGAGTGGTCATTAATAAAGATGACATAGTATTAAGAAGCCATTGGTGGAGGCTATAGGTACGGGTCCCAAAGGTCACAATGAATAATGTCCAAAAACTGTTGTGCATGTTTTTTATTTTCAACAAAAGGCAAATGTTTAGCTTTTGATAGCTCACAGGAGTTACATAAACCCGGTTTGGGTAATAAAGATGTAACAAAAACATAACCAAGTTTGTTTAAAGTAGTGATGGTATCAAAAGAAACGTTTCCTAAACGACTATGCCATTTAATAAAAGAAGCATGAAGATGCGATGCAGAGAGAGTGGCAACAAGAGACTTGTGACTTTGAGTGGGGACATAGAAGCCGTTTTCGCATACGCCTTTAGCTAGAACTTCCGCCGTCTTTCGGTCTTGAATGTGAAAATAATTAATAGAATATCAACCGGTGAATCATTTGTGAGTTTACTTATAGATAGTAGATTATTGGTAAGGTTAGATACTACAAGAACGTTTTGTAATGAAATAGAATAGAATCATTTAAGGGTGTAGTTCATATATTAGTGATGGGTAATGATTGACCATTACCAAAGGTGACACGTATGTTACCGCTATGAGGTTTTTAGACAATTTTAGACCATTATTATTTTGAAGCATATGTGTTGTTGGCCTGAACCGGCGGTCCAATCCGGAGTCTCATGATTGATGTTGCATTGAGCATGGAAATGCGTGCGCAAGATTGGCATCTAGAGGACTAGATTTTTTGGCGAAGGAAGAAAGACTTGGACATGCCGGGGCTTAATGTCCGTCTTTCCTACACAATTGACAATGCAGAGTTCTTTTGGTATAATTGTTTCCTCGACTCGAGAAGAAGTGGACTGGCCATGACCTTGAGAGGGAGGACGGTTCTGTCGGTTCTAGTTTGCATAAAAACCGGCTTCGGGTGTTTGAGAACCGTGGAGTTTGAGGACAAATAGTTCTTGCTTTTCGGCATTGGCGAAAAGATCTCAAAAAAAGGGGCTAGATGAATGGTGCGTTGCGAAGCGGAAAAATTTTCAAAAGTAGTGCATAATCCATAGAGAAGCCAATGACGCTTATCCTCATCGCTAATCGGTGATGACCAATAGCGGCGGAGTTGGTCCAGAAATGTTTTTGAACTTTTGACCGTATTCGGAGACTGTAGAGGTTCTTTTGGAGATTGCGAAGAGAGTATGTCAAGTTATGAACACGCTCTATAGAACAATGGTTATATGCGTTTGCTAAAGCTTTCCAAACCGAAAAAGCGGTGTTGTGACGATGGTTCGGCCATTGCTTCTTCGGTTAGAGTGGGAGTATATTACAAGAAGCACCTTCTGGCTGTGAACTCAGGATTGACAGCGTAGTTTTGTCTTTGGTGGTGATGGTTCCGGACGACACTGAGATAGTGCCATCAATGTGTCCGATGAGATTTAAGATAAGTAAGGACAAGACTTATTTGTTTCTCCAATGGAAGATAGTTGTTTGAGCTAAGTTTGATATTGATTAAATGGCTTAAAGAATACAGGGGGTGGAGGACCAAGAGGAACTCACTTCATAACCACACACTTTTTTAAATTCACATTTTACGTCGGAGTTCCCACGGTTCTTCCAACTCAACCTTGTTTTCATTAGAACCTAATCTATATATATAAAAAACCCTCTTGAGTTGAAAAAACCTTTGAAAACCCATGTTAAAAACATTTTTTTTAAAAAATAACCAAGTAAAATACATGTTTTTAAGCATTTTGGGCAAAATAAAAAATAAAAAATGCCAATGGGATTTCTTTAAAAAAAAAAACAACGTTGCGCATGTAAAATACATGTTTTAGTTGTTGTAAACGTATGTTTTCAGCAACATTGTTTTTTTTTAATCCCGTCGGTGCTTTTTTATTTTTTTTGGCCCAAAACGCTCAAAAACATGTATTTTACATTGGTTATTTTAAAAAAAAATATTGTTTTTACATAGGTTTTCAAAGGTTTTTCTCAACTCAAGAGGGTTTTCATTTTATACTTGACCTATATATATATATTAGTAAAAAAATTGTAAACAAATAAAAATTTATATACCAACAATGAGACATTTTGACGTATCAAGCCACACCTTCACCAACACCTCCTCCTCGACTTCGATCCATGACTTTGCCGTTTCATTGTTGGTCAACCTTTAACTTTACCTTTACGTTGGGTGTCGTAACTTGAGTTTTTGGAACGGTCTCTTCATCATCACTATCCTCGTGGACGGGATAGACAGGCCGATCGGTGATGATGAGGGGGGTAGTTGTGTTAGTTGTGTTGGTTGAAAAGGAGTGTGGAAATGATTGTGGCGAAAATTGTTACATTTGCGAAAATTGTTGCATTTGCTTATATTGCATTGGATTAAATTGGGAGAGAAAGCGTTCAAGCTATGTTGGTAACTAGACAAAGCCCTAAACAGTGGTACTTGTTGTGAAAGAGGCGGATGTAACGCCCCCAAAATCCGTATATTTTGCTAATTGTTAGTATACTTGTTTTATTGCATGAATTAATTCAACTAGATTAAAACAGTGTTGGCCAAGAGGGACTTCAAATGTAAGAATAATTGACTAGGGGTAAGTCAAAACTAAACTAGATAGATGGTTAAACCCAAAGAAATAGTTAAACCGAAAGAAAAGCGAAATTGGGACAAAATGGGAAATTTCCAAACTTTAAGGGCTAAGATTGTAAATTAGCCAAACTTAAGTAATTCTAGCATGTATTTGGTAGGAGGAGATTTATTTGGCATGTGGTATGTTCATGGGAACTCAATATGAAAGGTAAATGAAAGTTTTGTCAAAAATTTGGCCTAAACCCCAAACTAGATGGACTTAAATTGCCAATTTGATAAAATTTAAATAAAATCTGATTTAAGTAAGGGGAAAGTGACAAAAATATCATCCCCAAATCAGATTTATATTACCCATTTTGGTTAGGGTTCTTATACACTCATCTTGGTACAAGATTGAAGATGAAATCCAAAATATTTGATGATGCATTTTGGATTTGAGCTATAAACTAGAAAGGATAAGTATCTTCAAGAAAGGTATGATTATACAAGCCCATAAATCTAAATGTGGATGTTATTTTGTGTTCTATGCATGCACTTAGTTAATGAAACCATAAATTATGCAAGCTTTTGCTTATTGGTTTCCTTATGTTTATATGCTAATGTGTTGGAATAATAATTGATAAAGATAATCTAGTTACTAATAAGAAAGAATCATGGTTCATGAATGAATGATGGAATTAAGAGGTTATATATATGCTTGACATGAATTCTTTACTAGATGCACAACAAGTGTTTGATGAAATGCTTGAATAATTAGTTAATGCATACCTACATTCAATCATGTGTAGTTTCAATGTGGTTTAGGTTTTATGTAGGAATTGGTGAAGTTTTAGTAGCATATAATGTTTAGTATGTTTATTGTGCTTAAAATATACTATGAACATGATTTGATGGTTTTAAGTTGAGTTTTGGGCATGATAATATCAAAGGTTTACAAAGCTGATTGGAAGTATTATTGTTGCGCACTGTTTGAATAAAATGTATTATAAAATCAATCGTTTATCCGATTTGGGTGTTCTATAGTTTTTCGGAAAGCTTATCGACTAAATTTTTACTGTTTTTGATCATGAGAAGTTAATATAGTTGTTAAATGGGTCAAAAAGGTGAATCAAAAACGGTTGTCCAGGAGCTTTGAAAAGCTGTTTTTGAAAATAAAATATAGTTGCTGACCTGATCTTAAAATATTCATATAAAATCATAGAAAATCGTTAGGAAGTGATCTTTATATGCTTGGAATGGTCTTTGAATGAAGCACATTTTGTATTTGATAGTCAAGATCTGATTCCGAGGTTTAGAGGGGAAAATGACCTTGAACAGCAGCTGCGCAGAAAAATCGCTGCACATTTATAATGTAATCTTTAATAATGAAAGGTGTAAGAATGTACACGCTTGTAGTAGTCTTGGAGTACGGATTGTAGGGAAGGAATAGCGTATTATGTGGCATTCAAAAGTGTCTAAAAACACTTACCAACTAGTTCACGCAAGTATTTTCACAACGGGTCGAACGGGTAGTGTATGGAAAGACTTATTGAATAGAACTAGTTGTTGAATGTATTGATGTCATGTTTGAATGATGTAGAATGAATACTAATGTTTGAATAGGT
>JAUTDX010003903.1:0-50422 GCA_030844895.1 Ambrosia x helenae | reverse complement strand
CTCACCATTGCAATTCCAAAATCGTCCGGATTCTGTACCACAAACATGGTTTTGAATTCTTGCCCATCCCCTACAATGGCTAACTCATTTGGAATTGGAAGTATGGAATTCCAGGGTCGTCCAAACTTACCATTGTGGATGTTCTTAAAGATCAAAAGTAAAAAACAAAAAAAACACTTATTTTTTGTTGAATAATTTTCAAACCACCCAATATTTTTTTCTCCAACACCCTCTTAGAAAAAAGAAAAAAAACCTCAGGTAAGAAAAATATGAAGGAATAATAAATCGTTTCTAATAAATCACCTTAAAAGGTAAACCAAGAGCGAGAGCATACATAACACCAACCGAGATGATACTAATAGGACACCTCATGCCAGTCCACCAATGAGAGCATGATTCCACCGCCTAACGCTGACGCCACACTAGAATACACAATTCACTTTGCTTAATTTCAACAGTAGGCAAGTCTGTGTTTAACAAAAATGGAATTAATATATATATACACACTATCTTACACTGTCTTTGTATCTAATTTCTTGCCACTCAATCTTTTAATGACATAGCGTATGCTTACGGTTTGTAATCCTTGAAACAGCATAATTACGGCCACATATCAAGGGACTACTCAGAAAAGAGAATACCAAAGGACGATACTCTCCTGTATAAGCCACAAACTATAAACAAAATAGATATGTTAGTGGTGGAGTGGGAGGTTTTAAGGCTTAGCCTATTTCCTACCCTGGGGTGCCCGGTTCGAATCTCACACCGGCCGGCTTTGCTCATGTACAGCACTGAGCGAGATGCCGTTAAAAAAATAGATATGTTTGAAACGAAAAAAAATTAATAATAATAATATATACGGAGTACATAATAATTGTATAAGTTACCAACTTTATGTTATTCATTTATGTAAAATGACCATGTCTAATGGTACGTGAATTGGGGGTGGAAGGCCAGATTTTAAACCCCAACACCGTATCTTGGGCGCGAATCTTCATTTTTTTGGTCTATGGCATGGAAATTTTAATGCAAAAAAAATGACGCTTGAAATCTTCTTTTGAGAAGCCAATTAAAACACTTCATTTGGAGTGGATGGGTTTGAAATGAGTTAAGCACTACTGCACGTGGTCTAATAATAAAAGAATTATGGAAAAACAAATTATAAGATACATACCTCTTCTTTCTGAGAAGCTTCATACGGGATTAAAAAGTCGATAAGGTTTTTCACGACAAAACCTAGGATGAAACTTTCAAAGGCGGAGTAGGATGCGTAGCCGGCAGCCCCCACAGGTAGCCACTGTTTGTCAGCCCATTTCTTGAGTTGGGTTCTAAACTCTTCGTAAGAAGATTTATGCGGAATCCACTTATTTTGCCCGCACTAGACCGGTCAGAAAAGAACTGAATACAACAGGAGAAATCACGGATTTGTTCACAAGTGAACCGTTGAAGCAGTTAATACCACGTACCAAGTTCGGCCAGCCAGGTTGACGTGAGGCCATGTTGTATGGAAAATGATGGGATGGCTATTATAAAGCTTGCGTGATAGTTAAGGGGCGCCCATGTCATGTGGGAGAAAGCAAACCAACCTTGGAGCGTTAATGTTATACGATTGATAGTTTGAACATTGAATGTCATGAGATCGATCGATCTCTCCACTTATATTGAAGGATAGGTAAAAAAAAATACCTAACTCTTCCGGAATTTAATAGATAGGTCAACATTCCACGGACGGATGAAAAAAGTGATGATGGCTAATTAACCGGCAAATCCTTAAGAATAATAGCAACAACGCTTTTTTTCAAAGTATTTTAGATTTCAAGTTTAAATTTTTTAGTTTAATTGATTATTCAAAATAGATTATGTGTTTTGTAAAAAAGGGGTATAGCCGCTAATATATTATTGCGTTTTGGTAACCTAAAAAAATTGATTATTTGCGTTTTCAAAACGCAATCCTAAACACTAAAAAACTGATTATCTGCGTTTTCAAAACGCAATAATCTAAAAATCAGATTCAAAACGCAATCCCAAACACCCTCTAAAAAATTAGGGTTAAATAGAGTGGACTGAATTCATCTGGTTACCTGATGGCATGCGTTTGCCTTGAGTTTTTAACTGCTTAAATGTTAAATGTTAAATATTAAGTTTTTTGTGTGTTAGAGGGTGTTTGGGATTGAGTTTGGAAATGCAAAAGTGCTTTTGGTTAAAAGTGCTTATTAGCTTAAGACTTTTTGAAAAACAGTTTTAAAAAAAGTGTTTGGATTAGCTTTTGGTATGAGAAAACGTTAAAAAGTCAATAGATTGTTTTTTTTAAGTGTTTCGCTTAACTTATTGTGAATATTAGTTGTATGGGTGGTAGATTTGTAAAAAAAAAAATTTTTTCCAAAAGCCAAAAGTCAAAACAGAAAATGTTTTTAGTTACACAAACAGCTATTGACTTATTGGCTTATTGGAAAAGCCAATAAGTCAATAAGTTGTTTGAAACTCAATCCCAAACACCCTCTTAATATGCGTGAAATTGAATAACTACAAGAAATTGATGTTTTGTAGTTAACCACAAAAATTGGACATGCTTTGGAAAAAAATACATGAAGTGGAAATTAAGATATTAGTGTATGACATGATAGATGGTCGAAAAATGAAGACGTGACCCCGAAAACAAGAAAAAGCGAAAAAGTGATAGAAAACAGAAAATGCAGTACAGGGGGCGTCGACGATGGGTTCTTAGGTTGTCGCCAATGGCATTAGCCGGTTTGGTCAACGTTTTTTTACCATTTTTAATAGCCAATAAGAGAGATTTGATGGGACTGACCAAGGCTCAATTTGGGAGTTTTATAAACAAAAAAGTATTTGGAGATTTTAAATCATCTTTTCAGCTATCATTCCATTCTTTTTCATCAAAATCCATCTCAATTAAACAAAACAACTCCAAATCACTTAAGATTTTGCATCATCATCATCCAAACACAAGAATCAAGATCAAATGGCCTCTTTTTCCACAATGTCATTCGGTTTCCAAGTTCCACTAACTTTTCATTCGGTTTAACAGTTTTCGCCGCATCGCGCGGGTCTAACGCCCCTTCAACAACCAGATTCAAAAAAATGTTACTTTTTGAATCAAAATAGTTACTTTTTTCACTAAATTTTTCAACATTACCTTTTTTGTCACACCACGCCAATGGCGGAAACACGTGGCGCGACGCTCGAAAGCATATCAAAGTCAAGATTAACACAAACTATATTTAATTAGAAAAGATCATTATATTAAGATGTCGGGAAGGAGTACCTGGTTTCAAACATTACTTAAAACCACAAACATTAAGTTTTAAAGTGGGGTGTTTCCGTTTATGTCCCAACCCGAAGGTAACAATAGATGAAACCCCCAACCATTGTCCGACATCCCAAATTCCACCGTACTAGCCGCATACCTGTTCAGCACTTAGTTACCTGAAAGATATGTTTAAAAAGACGTCAATATATAAAATATTGGTGAGTTCACAGGTTTTAGTTTCGTAAATACGACATTTTCACATCCTGTGCAAATCCAGCACATTTTTACATCCTGTGCAAATCCAGCACATTTTTATATCCTGTGCAAATCCAGCACATTTTGTGGCCTTTGTACGGAGTAGCTAGCTCCTACAAACTATGATGATAAGCAATCCCCTGAGTCCCATAACCAAACCAAGACTAACAATTTATGCCCCGCTCCAAGTCGTTTCTCGGAACCCAACGACTTCAGTTCAGAATACGTGCACCTCTTGTCTTTACCGGGTTGACGCTATCAACCAGAGGTGGGCCTCGTCAGGCACCAATAGTACTATCCAAATATTCCTTTGGTTTCATTTACCTGAATTAATGGTTACAGTAGCGAGGACCCAACCCCGAGTGGCGACCAAAAACTCAAGTACTCATCATGCCACTTACCACTTTTTAACCTTTGAAAACATTTCAATATGTGATAACTTTTGACAAACATATCTTTCCCCCAGTTAAAACAGTAAAATGGGGCCGTGAAACTCACCTTAATTTCCATGCTTAGCTAGCAAATAAAATCCAAAGCTTTGACCGACTTCCTCGTGCCCTAATTACCAATCAAGGACACCTTAAAGTCTATCATATATAAATCTAGCCTATCCTTCCGGTTAAAAGATAGTTTATTCAACTATCTTGACTCGTGTGTACTAACCCGAGTCCTTAAGTGTTTTAACTCGACGAACCGATCGTGACTTATCATAGTTCATGTGTTCACACACGAAATAGTACCTAAGTCGCGCACTTGTTACTATTCGTGTGCAAACTATGTTGGACTAATATCACGAAACGTATAACTCATCCCGAGCCATAGCTTGTCTCGTAAACCAGATAATGTAATCGTCTTGTATAGTTATTTTCGGAAAATATACCTTGCTGAAATATAATATAGTTATTAAAATCCTTTTTAATAACATTTGTTATTTCTTTTCCCGAATCCGAGTATCTTACAAATCTCAAGACTTTGCTTTTTATGAACAGGTTTTCCAATTAGAGCCGAACGTTTATACATCTCCTAATCCGACAACAAACATATTTTAGTTACCAAGTAACCTTTAAAAAAACTCGTCATACTTGACGCTTGGTAACAAAAGACTATATATTTGTTTGAAATATTTCCCGGAATAGACTATTATTGTTACAAATAATATTTGTCAAAGCGTCGTGATTTTGTATATGACCACACTTGTCAAACGTTTGGAAAGCTATTTATAAGAACGGACAATAATGTCACACTTATCGCGCTTCGGATTTATAAAAATTTCGGCAGAGTTTCCTCTGTTTTTGGTATAAACCAGACAACACAAGTTGTCTACAATTTCCCAAAATCAACACCTAACCAAAGACGACATTATATTTATCCGCGTTTTAATCCACGAGACTTATACGTTGCGACTATTATATAAATCATACTATTTATAAAATATATATATACGTATAGTCCATCAATTTAGTCCAACAACACGCAAGTCACGACTAATATACCAATATTATTTCATAATACTTTTCGTTACTACTTTTATCGGTTCGTTCGCGAGTCAGTCGTTTTATATTTATAATATGCTTTATAAATGTAACGAAAATAAACACGATTAAATTATACCGATATGCGCGTGCGTGACTTGACACGTCTCGAACGACGCGTTGACCGAGTCGAAGTTTGACCGGAGTTGACTCGTGTTTGACCGAGCTCGAAATCTGATCCGTAAGCGAATTTCCCAGATCTGACCCGTTTGACCGGGGGTTGACTAGATCTGACGAGACCCGAACAAAACCCGGACCATTAACGCGAACCCGCACCAGATCTGACCCGAATACACACTCTTGACCCGAGCCCCGAGTCCCGAGCCCAAAACGGACCGGACCCGCGGCTGCCGGACGCCACCGCCGTGGCCGGAATCGCGGCTGCCGGTCACCACCACCATCCACGCTACCAAGCTTCCCTTTTCTGACCGCCCGCGCGCCACCGGAATCCAACCAAAACACTCCGGCCCTCCTGAACTCGTAACTGACCGGAAATAGCTCGCCGGAATATGGCCGGAGAGTGAAATTTCGTGAAAACTTGTGAGGAGTCTCCCAAAGACCCGATCTAAACGTTTGTACAAAGAAAACTCGAAAACGAGCTTACCGGAAAAGTCGCCGGAATGGTACCAACGTTCAAACCGCTTCGTTTTAGGGAAAACGGCCTTCACCATCGCGTTCGGGGCGTCGAAATTAGTGGGGGTGGGGGTGTCACGCGCCGGAAAAGTCGCCGGAAAGGTCGCCGGAAACTCGCCGGAATCTCGCCGGCCGCCGCCGGACGCTGCCGGACGGCCGTCGGAACGCCGCCGGACAGCCGCCGGACCGCCGCCTCCGGCCGCCGGAGTTTCTAGAGAGAGGGAGAGTTGAGAGAGTTTGTGGGTTAGAGAGAGAAAGAGATGTGGAGAATGAGGAAGATTGTGAGGGTTAAGGGTTTATATAGGTGGGCCTTTGGAGTGGGCTTCAAGCCCAATGTCGCGTACCAACTGCTCCGTTTTATCCCGTTATCGCTTCTGGACTCGGTTTTTTGCTCGTAGTCATAAATAACACCAGACCGAGCAATTCAATAATTATTTTTGGTCACCCGACGCGTGAGGACGGCACATGCGTTAAAAATCGCGTTAATCGGTTCGGTTGTGTTATCCTTCATTTAAATGATCCGATAACTTTCGAAATTCAACCGATAACATTATTTATAATAAATAATTATTCCGAAAGTTCGATAACGGTTAAAACCACGCGTTTGGACGTTCGAATCCCACGTCAGTTCCTCTCCGCGTTCTCCAAAACGCTGCGTTTTTGGCCGTTTACCACGCCGATTTCACATCCGTTCGCATCGATAGTAAATACGTGCCGTATTTACATAGAATAAGCTTATGTTATTCCAGTTTGACAAATTTTCACTGATGTCAGTTCGTTACGTTAAATACGCGAAGTCTTTCTTTAAAGGCATCAAGGCTTCAACGAACTTTCAAAAGGACATCGTAGGACTCATATCAGCTCAACTAACCATAATTAACCTTAAACCATGTTAATTATTTCTAAAACATGATTAGCATCACGTTAATCGTTGTACGAAATTTGCCGGTTGTCACATTCTCCCCCCGTTAAGAGAATTCCGTCCCGGAATTCAGTTCAAGTCATCCGATACATTAGTATCCTTGAACAGGGCGGGATGTTTGCAACTCACACGATTACCCCTTTTCTTTGTGAACTCCAGTTCACGCTTAGCGTCCTAACGAACACAATGTCATGAGTCGGCTACGGCCGAGCTCTTGGGTATCGCAATCCGGCACAAATATCGGTTTTCCCGAAATAGTAGAGCTTTGCGTCAACCTGAATCCTGTCGGTTGAGGAATTGACAATGCTTCCTCAAGCCAGACCTGCGGGATTCGTCAAGAGTCCCACTAAGCTCTTGCGATAGTTCGAGCTTGTTCGTTGCAAGGCCAATTTTTAACTGACATATCCGAGTCACTGGAGTACTAAGCGAAGTCACTCCATTCCCGTTTTCGTGCTTAACAACACCCCTTTCAGTGTATAACACTCAACAAGGTCCTATACCGATTTGAAGTTCCTAAGGCTAACATCCTTGTTAGCACAACTTCCCGATCGGTTTTGGCCACTTATTCAAGAAGATTTGAATCTACCGGATTCGTTGGTCACCTCTTGAACTCACGCCAGATCATGTGTATATCTCTATCTGTCATTCAATGTACTAAGACGTACACGTATGCACTCCAGAGGACTTCGAGCAGTACACCCCGAACACTAGGGTGATAATTCCTATCACATAGGAAATTCTGGCGATGAAGTACACGAATTTGATTTGCCACCGACACTAATCGTATCACACAGGACACTTCCGTCTAGGACAATAATTCACTCGTTCGAGAATGGTAATCCATACTCATCTCAAATTGAGTATCCCAGACTTGCGTTCAAGGTTTGGCACACCCTGGGGCAGGATAACTACTAAAATCCGATATTGTGAACGTTGGCATCTAGTGTCTAGCCACGACTCTCCAAGAGTATAGGTGGCTATCCGTATGCCTCATATTATAACTGCAAACGATTAGGGGATGAGAAGGTTCCAAACGGCGATCGATTATTGCCTGTGTCTCATCATAGTCACTAGCCACCTCAGGCGGCATGACCATTAGATTTGCTCGTTCGAATTTCACTAATCGGGTGATCTTACCAGATCACAAAGCGGTCGACATTCTTGAGGACGCTTAAGGTTGTTTTATAGTAGCGGATGGCATTCCCGTATCCTCACATGGACTGAAATCCACTATGCACCCACTTACAACCTTTCGCATGAGCGATTATGGTTAGTGGTACCAGGACGCCTAATATGGACTGACGGAGGTCGAAAGTTTTTGCGTCACTTTCACCCCTCAGTTCCCCAAACAGTAGACAGTGTATATTCAACATACGACCGTACAATTCCACAATACGCGAGAATTTAAGCCCACTTAAACACAAATGTCTAGAGGCTCACTTCGCCTCATCACATTGGTCAACATAAGGATGATGTATATGAATCATCATAATATGGTTGCCGTAACAAACAGAGGATAGGGTCTCGGCAACATCTCAACACGTTGGCTTTCCTCGAGGCGGTAAGCAGAGCATTGGTAACTACCCAAAACAAGGGTACCCAGTGCTTGTCCTGCTATATGTGCCTCACAAGCACTGGTGTCCTATCGTTATTAGCAACCTAGTAAGTCAATTCTGAACAACACAGGACGCTTTCCCTCGAATTGACTATCCGATCCTATGCAGTGATCTGAGTGAAAGGAGTCCTAACACTGGAATCCCTCACTCGCCAAAGGTTCCATCTTTCGGACCTTTCAAGGTAAGAGGTGAAATTGAGTCATAAATGAATACATCTGACATAGATCTTACATTGGCTCGATGGCTTCATTCGCCCAAGTCGTTACTTAAACAAACAAACGAACGACGAGATCGCACCACAAGCGATAGTCCTGAGCCTTCCCGTAAGTCATCCCGTTCAACAACTCAAGTAGTCACACAAATGGGTGCAATGCATAAGCTTTCGAGCTCATCTTGATTAGTCAGGTACTAAACGCACTGACCTGGCAGCTCATATTGCTATGGTGTCTCTAACAGTGTCTGTCAAGGACATGGGATTTTGCTCTAGCGCGAGCAATGCTACCGAAAAATAACTGGGAACACCTGTATTGATCCACGGTCGAAAGGGTTCCACTATCCCAAGAGTCTACGTAACGACACCAAGACAAGATAAACCTACGCTTAGCAGGATAACACCATTCGCAGGGCTGAGTTGATCGAAGATTTCATCACGGTAGGGTAGCACCCTCACAGAGTAGACAATGCTACATGCCCTTCTAGATTCAGGGTTTCATAAGACCTCCGAATCAGGTACCGGGGACTCCACCAATGCACTCGCCGTGGGTGGGTCCACGCTGTTATTCCCGCAGTCATCGGCATGACACGTTGGCGGGTATGATGTCAAACGAATCCACTGGGATGAGCAATAATAAATTGAGTCTTTCCACTCCTACTAGCCCAAAGGTATGGGTCATAATATCGCTCACATTTACTCGATACCTTCAAGTTCGAGATGTATTCGAAATCCCTTATCACGAAGACGAGCCTCACCCCGTCGTGTGTGGATCATGGGATTTCCTTCCGACATGATTCGAGAGTGGTTAGTCGACCGAAATGCACGTAAAAGGTTAAGGCTGGACATGGCGTCACTGATGCCTTAGATCTTGAAGAGGTAATGCTCACAAGACGCGCGAGCATATAAAGAGGTCGACACATGATTCGGTCAATTACCCAAACTACGAGATTCGAACTTTGGGGAGATACATGTGCTAACACTAGGACTAGAGTGTCTTAGTATGACTACTGGAAGTCCGTTAGACACCCGAATTCCCACATTATCGATGGCATCACTACACCACCATTCAGCAACATAACAACGGTTACGTGGGTTTGGGGTAGTGTCTTTATCCCGAGGGAACCAAGAGTGAAACAAACGACAAGTTATCACATCATCAAGTCAATCCAACAATTGTAGCAATACGTTCACGGTGCAATACGATAGTAGAAATAACATGACATGACAACAACACATCCACGAACACATCAACAAGGGAACACCGCAACATGGACCGCATGACACAGAGAAATACGACAACAAGGCTACACCACTGCAGGAGCAGCACAACAACAGGAATGCACCGTCGACAGCGAAACGCAACCGCATGGACATGCAGTCGGCAAAACTGTGCAATTACAGAATGCACAATCGTTAGGGGTAACACCACAACATAAATTCACAACAGCAGGACAACACAAACCTAGCGAGCCCACTATACATAACTACAAGAAGCTCCATTACGGTGAGCACGCACCCCGGTGCGTTTCAGCTCACTTAAGGTGACAGAATCCTTATTTGTATCCTCAGCCACAAACCTATACTCCATAGGCTCATTAGTAGCAACGATTGGATCACCCAAAGGCATCCGTCATCACAACAGAAATGGGAACAATGGGTTCCACATAATTTAGTAGACTTATCAGGTCGATATCGTTCTTAGGGACAATGACTGTATGCTCGATATAAGTCACTCGAATAATGGCAACTGCAGCATCGACAGGCTCAACCATACCTGAGAGCCATCGCCAACATTAGTCTTGGCAGGAGCCAGGGAATGATAACGAGTGGTTCAACGAAAACCTCAAAGAAAATGGAGTTAACAGCAACGAACCCCATCGTGACACGAGCATGGTCATAGCGGCTTGGCAAGGGTCTTATAGATGCCTATGTCAATGACAGTGATCTTAGTAGGAGCCTTCGAAACAACAGCAACATCAAACTTGACAAGAGCCATAGCAACATCCTCAACACACTCAGTATGAATTACACTCTCAGCAACGACAACATGATTCGCTTGGGTCATAGGACAATGATAGCAGCAACAACAGCAGGCTCAGCAGAAACCTTAGGCCCGTCGTAGCTATTAGGTGTGTGGTAAATAGTATCCATAGGACCTAGAAACCAACCAACATCTTTTCCAGTATCAAAGCATTGGTCACAACAAGAATAGTAGAGGTAGAAGGATCATGATTTATCGAGACACCACGATAAAATAAAAAAAACGATACAGACTCTGGCAATTCAGCCGAGTCATCCTTCTCATTAGGGTCCTCTTGCATGTTATTTGGCCCTAGCACCAATGGTCATCAACTGAAATGCCTCTCCGACACTTAAGCGAGGCCAGTGAACTTTCTTCCTGGTAGGCCACGCAGTGAGAGTATCGGAATACGACAAGAGATTAGACAAGTCACTTTGTCCATAACGAATGGATCTCGCATCCTTAGTTTATAAAACACCGTGACAAAAGGGACGCAACGTCTCAATATCTATGGGGATTGATGGAAAACACTTCGCATCAATAGCCACCCCAAATAACCAACCAGTCTCGTCGTCCTGACGAGGGTGGCGGACGTTCAACATTGCAAGATGAGCAATGGAATTGCCGTCCCATGGGTAAGTTTAGTTGATAGAATAACATGACCACTTCCAGTAGTCCGTTATTTGATTTTCGAGGGGAATTTCGATGTCAGCCAGAGCGTTCCGTGACACTTGACAATTACGAGTCGCACGATTTACGATTTCGGCTCCCGAAATGTGGTTTCACTCCCCGAGTATTATGACGGATTCAGACGCAAAACGCACGTCGTGATCCTATATTCAATATATATGTATGTCTCCATATATATTAACTGACTTGGATAAAATTATCTCCGACTCGACTCACTTTACCATATAACTACTTTCCCATTAAGTAGTTATACTAGGATCTTGTCAGTCGAGATTTCATTTTTCCCATAATCGACTCGACTCACCTTTCCATATATTTATTTTCCCATTAAATAAATATACTATGATCTTGTCGATTCGATATTACATTTTTCAATCATCAACTCGACTCACCTTACCGTATAATTATTTTTCCCATTAAATAATTATACTAGGATCTTGTCGATTTGACATTTCGTTTTACAACCATCGACTCGACTCACTTTACCGTATAACTATTTTCCCATTAAATAATCATACTAGGGTCTTGTCGATTCGACATTGTATTTCACGACCATCGACTCGACTCACTTTACCGTATAATTATTTTCCCATTAAATAATTATACTAGGATCTTGTCGATTTGACATTTCGTTTTACAACCATCGACTCGACTCACTTTACCGTATAACTATTTTCCCATTAAATAATCATACTAGGGTCTTGTCGATTCGACATTGTATTTCACGACCATCGACTCGACTCACTTTACCGTATAATTATTTTCCCATTAAATAATTATACTAGGGTCTTGTCGATCGATATTTCGTTTTCGGCACCCGACTCGGCTCACTTTACCATATATTTATTTTCCCATTAAATAAATATACTAGGATCTTGCCGATCGATAATTCATTTTCAACACCCGACTCGGCTCACTTTACCATATATTTATTTTCCCATTAAATAAATATACTAGGATCTTGCCGATCGATAATTCATTTTCAACACCCGACTCGGCTCACTTTACCATATATTTATTTTCCCATTAAATAAATATACTAGGATCTTGCCGATTCGACATTGTTGATTTAGCTGGGGGCTATCATGCCTTCTAGATAAGATGATCAAGCCTATTAACTCAGCAAGGACGATTCTGCCCTCCAATGGGGGAAGGAACGCCTGACCCTCGAAGACAACTTGGGCATGTGTTAGATCAAGAATGACTTACTCACAGTAATAATACAGCAGCACACGGGCCGCTAGTCTCAGTACTGATCCACATAGGGTCCCGTGCTCAAAACGCACTGGTTTTGCAGGGACGCACCCTAAGTCTTCACTCGGTTCCAAGTTTAGCATTCCACGCATCGTACCAAGCATTCATCTCTCTGGTAGGCAGTGCATCCTCGTATGTTCGCTCCTTTGAGGAACTTTGAATGGAGGCATTCAACTCCTATACACGGAAGTTTTCATCTCCTGTCCCTATCCGATGCGAGGGTTTACGTCAGATTACTCATATGAGGTAGACGTTCGAGCTCTTCCGTGTTCGTACCTTAGAGGTAATGCTGAAGAAAGGTCATTCAGTTTGCGAGGATCGAAATCAAGGGATATCAACCAGACCTCCCTTTTAGCCCGCTGGCCAATCAAAAGCTAAGACTGAACCTAAGGAACAAGGATAGACAAGACAAGGAGTGATCATCAACCCCAGCCCTAGCGCCCACCAAGGTTACCGTGCACCACAAGTTATTATTACGTGTGCACCCGCAATGATAATCGGTGTTGCCAGGTAATTTTGGTGCCCGCTAGTTCCGAGCTTCCTGATCCAAAACAAAGATTTCACACAATAAAGGACCTAGACTAGCTTTGCCTTCACAACATTAGCAACACGACAACGTCCACTAGCACGATAAAGGTTAGCCCTTCCGATCATTCCGTCCGCAGGTAAGCGGGTGAGTTCGTCGTAGACCACCGCTTGTCCTTCCCGCTTGTCGATGTCGGTAACCGATGCAAAAGTGCGGACTAAAGTGAAGTGTGAGACGATATCCTTATAGGCAAGCTATCTATACTACTTATATGCATTAACTAGCACTAGTTAGAAAATCGGATCTCTACACAATTTAAACATTCATATCCTTATTTTCTAACATTTTATATATTGACACACATGGCTAGTCGGTCGGAAATTCCCCTTGTACAATCCATGTACAATTTTCTTTCTTTTCTAAAAAAATATTTCGTTGTGTTTTATTTTTGAAAACTTCGTTTTCGAGCCAAAACCGGTTATAGTCTAGATTTTTCAAAAACACTAGTTCGCTATAACCTTGGCTCTGATACCACTTCTGTCACACCACGCCAATGGCGGAAACACGTGGCGCGACGCTCGAAAGCATATCAAAGTCAAGATTAACACAAACTATATTTAATTAGAAAAGATCATTATATTAAGATGTCGGGAAGGAGTACCTGGTTTCAAACATTACTTAAAACCACAAACATTAAGTTTTAAAGTGGGGTGTTTCCGTTTATGTCCCAACCCGAAGGTAACAATAGATGAAACCCCAACCATTGTCCGACATCCCAAATTCCACCGTACTAGCCGCATACCTGTTCAGCACTTAGTTACCTGAAAGATATGTTTAAAAAGACGTCAATATATAAAATATTGGTGAGTTCACAGGTTTTAGTTTCGTAAATACGACATTTTCACATCCTGTGCAAATCCAGCACATTTTTACATCCTGTGCAAATCCAGCACATTTTATATCCTGTGCAAATCCAGCACATTTTGTGGCCTTTGTACGGAGTAGCTAGCTCCTACAAACTATGATGATAAGCAATCCCCTGAGTCCCATAACCAAACCAAGACTAACAATTTATGCCCCGCTCCAAGTCGTTTCTCGGAACCCAACGACTTCAGTTCAGAATACGTGCACCTCTTGTCTTTACCGGGTTGACGCTATCAACCAGAGGTGGGCCTCGTCAGGCACCAATAGTACTATCCAAATATTTCTTTGGTTTCATTTACCTGAATTAATGGTTACAGTAGCGAGGACCCAACCCCGAGTGGCGACCAAAAACTCAAGTACTCATCATGCCACTTATCACTTTTTAACCTTTGAAAACATTTCAATATGTGATAACTTTTGACAAACATATCTTTCCCCCAGTTAAAACAGTAAAATGGGGCCGTGAAACTCACCTTAATTTCCATGCTTAGCTAGCAAATAAAATCCAAAGCTTTGACCGACTTCCTCGTGCCCTAATTACCAATCAAGGACACCTTAAAGTCTATCATATATAAATCTAGCCTATCCTTCCGGTTAAAAGATAGTTTATTCAACTATCTTGACTCGTGTGTACTAACCCGAGTCCTTAAGTGTTTTAACTCGACGAACCGATCGTGACTTATCATAGTTCATGTGTTCACACACGAAATAGTACCTAAGTCGCGCACTTGTTACTATTCGTGTGCAAACTATGTTGGACTAATATCACGAAACGTATAACTCATCCCGAGCCATAGCTTGTCTCGTAAACCAGATAATGTAATCGTCTTGTATAGTTATTTTCGGAAAATATACCTTGCTGAAATATAATATAGTTATTAAAATCCTTTTTAATAACATTTGTTATTTCTTTTCCCGAATCCGAGTATCTTACAAATCTCAAGACTTTGCTTTTTATGAACAGGTTTTCCAATTAGAGCCGAACGTTTATACATCTCCTAATCCGACAACAAACATATTTTAGTTACCAAGTAACCTTTAAAAAAACTCGTCATACTTGACGCTTGGTAACAAAAGACTATATATTTGTTTGAAATATTTCCCGGAATAGACTATTATTGTTACAAATAATATTTGTCAAAGCGTCGTGATTTTGTATATGACCACACTTGTCAAACGTTTGGAAAGCTATTTATAAGAACGGACAATAATGTCACACTTATCGCGCTTCGGATTTATAAAAATTTCGGCAGAGTTTCCTCTGTTTTTGGTATAAACCAGACAACACAAGTTGTCTACAATTTCCCAAAATCAACACCTAACCAAAGACGACATTATATTTATCCGCGTTTTTAATCCACGAGACTTATACGTTGCGACTATTATATAAATCATACTATTTATATAAATATATATATACGTATAGTCCATCAATTTAGTCCAACAACACGCAAGTCACGACTAATATACCAATATTATTTCATAATACTTTTCGTTACTACTTTTATCGGTTCGTTCGCGAGTCAGTCGTTTTATATTTATAATATGCTTTATAAATGTAACGAAAATAAACACGATTAAATTATACCGATATGCGCGTGCGTGACTTGACACGTCTCGAACGACGCGTTGACCGAGTCGAAGTTTGACCGGAGTTGACTCGTGTTTGACCGAGCTCGAAATCTGATCCGTAAGCGAATTTCCCAGATCTGACCCGTTTGACCGGGGGTTGACTAGATCTGACGAGACCCGAACAAAACCCGGACCATTAACGCGAACCCGCACCAGATCTGACCCGAATACACACTCTTGACCCGAGCCCCGAGTCCCGAGCCCAAAACGGACCGGACCCGCGGCTGCCGGACGCCACCGCCGTGGCCGGAATCGCGGCTGCCGGTCACCACCACCATCCACGCTACCAAGCTTCCCTTTTCTGACCGCCCGCGCGCCACCGGAATCCAACCAAAACCCACTCCGGCCCTCCTGAACTCGTAACTGACCGGAAATAGCTCGCCGGAATATGGCCGGAGAGTGAAATTTCGTGAAAACTTGTGAGGAGTCTCCCAAAGACCCGATCTAAACGTTTGTACAAAGAAAACTCGAAAACGAGCTTACCGGAAAAGTCGCCGGAATGGTACCAACGTTCAAACCGCTTCGTTTTAGGGAAAACGGCCTTCACCATCGCGTTCGGGGCGTCGAAATTAGTGGGGGTGGGGGTGTCACGCGCCGGAAAAGTCGCCGGAAAGGTCGCCGGAAACTCGCCGGAATCTCGCCGGCCGCCGCCGGACGCTGCCGGACGGCCGCCGGAACGCCGCCGGACAGCCGCCGGACCGCCGCCTCCGGCCGCCGGAGTTTCTAGAGAGAGGGAGAGTTGAGAGAGTTTGTGGGTTAGAGAGAGAAAGAGATGTGGAGAATGAGGAAGATTGTGAGGGTTAAGGGTTTATATAGGTGGGCCTTTGGAGTGGGCTTCAAGCCCAATGTCGCGTACCAACTGCTCCGTTTTATCCCGTTATCGCTTCTGGACTCGGTTTTTGCTCGTAGTCATAAATAACACCAGACCGAGCAATTCAATAATTATTTTTGGTCACCCGACGCGTGAGGACGGCACATGCGTTAAAAATCGCGTTAATCGGTTCGGTTGTGTTATCCTTCATTTAAATGATCCGATAACTTTCGAAATTCAACCGATAACATTATTTATAATAAATAATTATTCCGAAAGTTCGATAACGGTTAAAACCACGCGTTTGGACGTTCGAATCCCACGTCAGTTCCTCTCCGCGTTCTCCAAAACGCTGCGTTTTTGGCCGTTTACCACGCCGATTTCACATCCGTTCGCATCGATAGTAAATACGTGCCGTATTTACATAGAATAAGCTTATGTTATTCCAGTTTGACAAATTTTCACTGATGTCAGTTCGTTACGTTAAATACGCGAAGTCTTTCTTTAAAGGCATCAAGGCTTCAACGAACTTTCAAAAGGACATCGTAGGACTCATATCAGCTCAACTAACCATAATTAACCTTAAACCATGTTAATTATTTCTAAAACATGATTAGCATCACGTTAATCGTTGTACGAAATTTGCCGGTTGTCACATTTTTCACGTTTTGCGCCCGACCGCAACTCGAGGGGGTTAATGCTAGTTTAGTGTAATATGCAAAGTCCATTCATATTTCGATTTGTAGAGTTGTGAATTATATTGTTTAAATTTCTCAACTTGTTTAATACGCATGTGCCTAACCAGTAATTAATACATAATTAAAAGAGTTAATGGCCAAAATCATTCCTCAGGTTTGGTTATTGTTTTGGCATAACCATCCAAAATAGGTTTTTTTTATAACTGGATCCTTCATGTTTACGTTAAGTTGGGGGGTATTTGTGACTTTTTACATCAACTTGTTTTATTTAGTTTAAATTTGACAAAATTAAACAGATTGTCCTTTATTTATTACCCAAATTGCACCTTCTGTTATTTGTCTTTCATTTGCACTCATTTTGTCCTTTATTTTCACAATTCGCTACATCCTCTGTCCTTTAGCCTAACTAAGTTAAAAAAGTTGGTTAAGTTTATTTTATAACTTTACACTTTTAGCCCATGTAGTTTTCCTAAACCTTAACTCCAAATAAAACGACGAAACTAAGGCACGACATGAAACTAAATCATAGGGCTTTTAAACTACATCAAATTCCAATCAAAATCTTAATTTTGATGTAAAACGATTGATGAAAAACATATATTGTTTTTACAAAAACTCATTTTATATATAAACATACACATATATATAACCGAAGTTAAGCGAATTCATATCAAACATAACCCGACAAACATGAAACCTGACCGAAACTTGTTAAAAAAATTATATCAAATCCAACCGATACAACCCGGATCAAAAAACGGGTCAAAACTCGTACCGAACTTGACCCGTGTTAACAAAAACGGATCCTACTCATTCAAATCGCACCCAAACTCAGACCTGAGCACATCCACCTGTTTTTGGATCCAAATCGCACTAACATCTGGAAATCCGCACTAACATCTGCAAAATTACGCGCCAAAATTTTTTGAATTTAAAACTTTAACGAACCCACTTGTAAAACTAGTCGATTATACTATAAATTGGAACCTTGTATAGATTCATACTTCATAATCGATCAGTTCTGTGCAAAAACATCTAAAAAACATCCACTAAATCGTTCACAATTTGAAGAACAAGAACAACTTTTTTAACTTAGTGTAAGACCCTACCCCAAAGTTGTTACAATTAGCGGATTTAAGTGGGTGTAAACATGATTTGAACACTACTTACCAATCATCAAATAAATACAAAACATAATTCATACCCGAAAACCGGATGGGGTTAAGTTCTACAAAACAACCAAGTAGTTAATATTAGTTAGACGCAGCGGAAACAAGTGATTTCGTTCAACTAAGCTATGTATGGATAGTTCCTACAAAAGGAGATCCATAGAACGCGTTCGGTTTGTTTTGATTGCTTGATCTTCCATCCGGATGTCCATCAAATCCCCAACCTGTCACACATACATCGAATAGGGTTAGTTAGCATTAAAAAGCGTTAAAATCGGAAAAACGGTCGAAAAACCCAAACTGGGTGTTGTGCGCGGCCGCGCGCCAGCGCGCGGGCTGCACCCAATGTTTACAGAAGCTGTGCTCGGCTGCGCACAAGGGGTGAGCGGCCGCGCGCAGCCCCCTGATGCAGTTTTCTTGCTTTTTCCCAGCCCAACACTCGTTTAAGGCTGCAATTTCACTACCTCGGGCCCTACGATCCCTCCGAGTTGCTTATACCTTGGTTTATAAACATGTAGGGATGCCTCAGGCTCTATAATCCGCATCAGGGATTGTCTAAGTCTCGATCTTATATATCAAACATAAGATATACCTGAATTGTTTATTTGACCCATTTAAAGGCCAAGATGGTGTCCACCTGACTTTAGTCCCCTTTCGTCTAGATTACCATAGCCATTCATTAACGTATCGTGTCTCAGACCTTGTCTATACCTTGATGGTTTCTAGACCACAACAATAATCATTCCCATCATGAATAACTACATCAATTTCTCAAAAATCCTTAAGACTAACCTTATGTCTATCCTCAATACAAGATCATCCACTTAATTCGTTACCATTAATACCTTGTCATCAATACATCATCAACAACATAGAGAATTATGTAAAGTGATTCATGCGGACAACGTACCTCAAGACTCTCCCTTTTGGCGAGTATCCAGCTTGCTTTTAACGTCCTTGACTCTACTTGATTCGCCTATCCGAGCAAATCAAACTACCGTTAGAACCTATTATCAGTGTTCAACGGTATACATAACTCATACAAGTGTTCATATTGTTGGATGTGGTCTTCACCCAACAACTTATCAATCTGTATTTCATTCAAGCGTTTTAACAAACAGTTGGCGGGCACATTTTGACTAGTAATTTCATAAGTTAATTCCTAGTTCTCATATCACCCTATTTCAAGCATCACAACCAAACATCAAGTTATTGTGATAATTTAGCTACATAGGTCAATAATCAAGCAATTTAGAACAGATTTTTAAAGAAAGCCTTGGGGGTTTTCACCATGGGGTCGAACCCCTCCCTTACCATTATAGATGGTGTGATTTCACCCCCAATATCAACAATTGAAGCTTGTGGTTAGGAAGTTGATCTCCCCATATTCATACAAGCTAGTATACTTCCTAAATTGAAGATTTTCTCACTAATTAAGGTTAACATCAAGAACCCCATTTTTGGAGATCATCACCAAATCAAAAGATTTAACATACCTCTTGTTCAGATTTTGATGGTGATTCGTTTTAGGCAACCATGCAGCAATTTCACCTTGATTTCCCTCTTGAATTTGGAGATTTCAATGTTTGTAGGGTGAGTGTGTGTTTTGTGTGTGTTTGTGGTGTTTTGGTCGACTAACAAGTCTGACCATCCACCCCTCTTTTGTTTTTTGATAATATTACACCCCATTTTGTAGATATGGCACTTCTAATCCATAAGTTTTTAAGTTGTCTAATTGACCACCATTTGTTCTAGACAAGCCTTAGTGCTTAGCTTATGTATGTTTATGTAAAATAAAGCCTAACCCATGTTCCAATGGATTAATATTGTTAAACATAGTTTTCGGAATTTGGGGCGTTACACTTAGTTAGGCTAAAGGACAGAGGGTGTAGCAAATTGAGAAAATAAAGGACAGAATAAGTGCAAATGAAAGACAAAGGACAAAAGAAGCAATTTGGGTAATAAATAAAGGACAATCTATGTAATTTTGTCTTTAAATTTTTATTTCATTTTTACCAAGTGAGAGAAACTTCCAATAAAAAATCCATCAAACCCATTGTTTAATCCATGGCGATAAAAGCATACAGCCACGTCTTTTATGTAGTTTACCGTTTGAGAGAAGCTTCCAATAAGAAACCATCAAAGAAATTTTTATAAAGCTCTAAACTTTAAAGTTTAACCTTAATAATGAAATCAGCAAAATAATCAATCAGCTAAGTATAAAAAACCTCATGCACCACAAGACCAACACCACTAGGTATGTAATGATGCATGATTTCAAAAACATATAGAACCATCTTTAGCAACAATTGCAGCTTTGTCTTTATAAAGTGAGTTCTTAGTGGTAACTCGTTGGGCTTGGCCGCTTAGGGAGAGGTGCAGGTGTGGCGGTGGTAGTTTGTGGTGGTTGCGGGGTAGGGGGATGGCCGGATGGGGATGTTGGAAAGCCTTGTACCGGTTTTATTTTATTTATAAAATCATATTTCATAATATTAGTAATAATATATCATAATATTTGAGCGGAAGCAAAAACATAAACCAATAGATTTTCACCAAAGAATCCAATTGCAAAACACATGCAAATAATTAAAACACACCATGGGATGTTTAGTAATATACCTCAATGAAACACCAAGTCGAAGCACGATGGATTGACAAACAGTTCCGCTAGAAAGCCAAACACGAAGCCTCCTGAATCCTTGAATAGGGGTGAGCATTTCATGGTTCGGACCCACAGGAACCTTGGACCCGACCCGCGAGAACCTTGGACCCGAACCTTTTTAAATATATGGGTCGGTTTCCGGTTCTAGATTTATATGAATTATTGGTTCCGGGTCGGGTCGGTTCCAAATCCACGGTTCTAATATAAGAACCACAAGAACCGTTTGTATTTATATTAAAAATAAAAAAAAATCTTTTTTAGTCTTTTCACTATTCGTTTTTACGTGTTATTGTAATCGATTTCATGTAATGTTAATACAATATTAAAAATACTATTTATAAGAATGACAATGTATTTTTCTTGAAATATTTTTCGGCTTGATGTATATACATAGATGTGAGATATTATATAATATATATTATTTCCAAATTTGAAGTAAATATTTATGTATGTCGCTCTGATATGTGTGTGTGTGTGTATTTATGATGTATACATGAAAGATTCACATAATGTTTCGAGTGATGAGAATGACAAAACTGTTATGAAAACATAAGTCGAGAAACGAAAAGTGATTTTAAAAAGAAACTCATGGGCTATTGTTAGAACCATATGGAGGAATTCTTTTACGAGCATGGTAAAAGAATGGGAATATGTAATCCTCTAAAAGTGGCTATTACATTAAAAGGTTCTAGAGGGTCAGACCCTTTACCCGACCCATTAGAATGTTTAGGACCCGGAACCACATAGCCTTTTAAGGTTCGGTTCGTGGTTCCTAATTTCCATAATAAAAGAGTATGCGGTTCTGGTGAGTCCAGGTCGGGTTGGGTCGGTTCCGGATCTTTTGCACAGCCCTATCCTCGAATCAATACTTGCACGTAGTACGAGACAAGGGGGAGTGGTGGGGTGGTGTGGTGATGTGCGACAGCTCCGAGGGGGTCCTTGGATGCCCATGGCGCAAAGGAGAGGAAAGAGGGAGGAGTTTGTGTGTGTGGTAGCTAGGGTTTTATGATTATGAGTCTTGATTTCTCAAGTTTAACATGTTTTAATAGTCAAACTATTTATATATTAAACCCCAATGTTTATTCTTGTCCCACAAGCATATATTTTAATTATAACTAATTGTAATTAAGTCCCTCCATATTATTATTCTCTAATAATAATATTTACACATTCTTGTATTTTGTTAACCTTTAATTAAACACATGTATTATTATTCTCTGATAATAATAACTCTTTCTCGTATTTATTATTCCTTAATAATAAAACCACATATCATGTTATAAAATATATATTGGACAATATATATTTATTCCTTGTTTATCCTCTAAAGTGTAACTCTTTTGACCGTATCGAGATAGCAACGTTAAATGATGAGTATCAGACATACATTTTCGATAGACTCCCACTTGGGAGGGAGGGAGTAAAGCAGTTACGAAACCGAGTTTATGAGATCCACTCACTTAAAACCTTTACACAAAACTAAATAAAACTATTAGAGTAGAACCTTGCCTCTCTTCTATTAATTCACAAATATTTATAATACAATGTAATCCTATAATTAGGGAAGGGATAAACATACAAATGTATTAACAATCTATTCTATAAATATGATATGCTATTAAAAACCTTTGTAATATGTCCCAACCGTCTATACTGGTCACATTTTTTTACTTACAAGAACAACGATTTCAAAGAATCGAACAATCTAACAATACGATTATATCCAACATTGTTATGTCACATTACCATGGCAAAACCCCAGTATAAACATCACCCATATTAGCTAAAACAAAGTCCCTCAAACCAGTATCCCACACCTCACAGAACTGCAGCCTCCATTCAGCCGGTTCTATGGCTTTTGTTCCCAAACCGGGTGCTCTGTCCCTCGACCCTTCGTTCTGCTTATCGCTCCAATCCGCCACATAAGTAGCCACCCTTCTATAAAACTTCGCCCTAAACACCATCATATATAGTTATTGCAATATAATATTAAATTCCAATCAATTTTCATTTTACTTAAAACCCAAACATAAGCCCTATTTAACTGTTTAGCAAGTTTTATTTTCTACAATCATCATATCAGTTTATCAGTAGATTCTAAAATTCAAACTGAATTTAGGTACTTCAAAATCCTAACCGAAAATGGAAATCAAATTTGGTTCGGTTTTTGGTTGCCACCGAATAAACCGGGTTCAACACCAAAAAATATAAAAGAGTAAACTGGAAATTGCACTTCTGTGGTTTAAACCATCAATCAACTTGAGATCTTGGTGGGGACGTTGGTTGTGGGATTGATGGTCGAAGGGAGGCAAGCTGCATATAGGGTTATAGGGTTAGATATTATCTAGATAAAAATGGAGGATAATAAATTACCAAAGGACCCTTCTAATGTTAACAAGTTATAAACGATGTTAAGCTAAGAGGGTGCAAGGTATTAAAGATTTGAACCACATGGACTCATCTAGCAAACTTAAAAAGATAGAGACTGAGATTGATTGATGGTTTAAACCATGGGGATGAAAATTGTAGTTTACTCAATATAAAATATGGGCCAACATATTAGCCATTGAAAACTTAACTTAGACGCCACGTATATTGTTGTTAAGATTTTCACCTTCCGAATGCCTTCCCGAGGAAGGACCAACATCCTCTACGGGGGGGTTCATAATCATACAAGTCGCTATTCTAAGTCCTAGTAGTCGATTTTGGAACCCGTTTGACTATAACCAGTTGATATTGCTATTATTTACAAGGTTGATTATAACCTAAAAACAATTATAACAAGTTTGTGAGGTAATAATATAAGGTTTATTTGATAACTTCATGCACCATGACATAATATTCATTTTTTTATGTTAGGAAGGTGATCATATATACAATTTTTTATACGATGCTGTCGTGGTGACATCAAATCTAATTAGTATCGGTGTGGTTGACATCCTAGGGAATACTGCCTGGAAAGTGTCCACTCCCTGACATAAAATTAGCAATGTTAGGGAGGACATGCCATTACCAACAAATGCAGCTGGTATCTCACTACACTACCATCACAGGAATACTGTTATCGGTGGTAGGGATAGTGGGTTTGCGTAGTGAATTAGTAAAGTAGAACCCGTGAACTTTGAAGACTTTTGTGGGGAATTTTTTTTAGGGTAGTTCAGGGTGGTGCTACCTACAAAACTGTGTTTTTGTGAAATGAATCAGTAAAGTGATGTGGCAGTGCAAGGTTGGTGAAAATCAGGAAGTTGAAACAATTCAAGTGTAGCGTCCGGTCCCCCCAAACTTCTAATATTGGAGATAAGGATGAGCAATTTACGGTTCCGAACCGCCAGAACTGAGGAACTGGAACCAAACCGCTAGATCCGAACCGTATTCTTGTGTTTAGGTTCCGGTTCCGATTCGTAAAATTTGGTGAAAACGGTTCACGGTTCGGTTCAGAACCGCTAGGACCAGGTTTGGTTAACACTTTAAATATTATATTTAAAAACCCTATTAATTTAGTAGGATGTAGACCAACCATCCACATTTTCAGTTCCCCGGTTTTATGTTCATAAAGAATATTGTTCAAGTCATGTTAACTATATAACATTTAACAAACTTGTTGAGATAGGAGTTCTGTTCTAATTATGTAACTTTTATAAAACATATAAAGTACGATAAAGGGAAAGAAAGAAGCAAAAATTGAGAATCGCCGCTTACAAAATCATTTAGGAGGTGCACGGGTTGGCTTATAATGTGTATCGGGCAATGATGTAATGTAACATGTAACATTAATGCATGACACATATTATTCATAGTGTCAATATTTTACAATCATTGCATATATGCGGTTGGTACCGTGCACTTCTAGATATGTATCATAGGTCATTAATATGACTTCGACGCCACAACTTTGGTTTACTAAAGTTGTCTTTTATTTAATTGTTAATATTATGATTTAATTGACAACCGATTCTACCAAAAACCGTTTACACGAGAACCGTTTAAACTAGTTCCGAACCGAACCAGTAGGTTTTTATACGGTTCGATTCCGGTTCTTATATTTAGCACTAAATGGTTCCGTTCAATCCGGTTCTGAACCGTTAGCACACCCCTAATTGGAGAGGTCATCTAACCAACCCACTACTTGTACGTGAGTCGAACTGGGCTTTTAATTTTCAATCTATAACATCAAGTTGATTGTTCAAATTCGAATGGGCCTTATCAAATTGAGTAGGAATTGTAAGTTTGTAACAATTATGAGTGCACACAGGGATTTCTGATGAAATATGGTTGAAATGGCAATAATGCAAAAACTGAGTTTTTCTTATAGTTCTTTTTTATAAAATTGAACCTAACTCGTATTCATTAGAACTGCAGCCGATAACGATTAACGAGTCTCTTTTTTTATAACGATGAAGTAAATAGGTTTCTATTCGCGTATTCTTAAATAAGGGCTTCACAATTCATTGTACCACATAGCACATGCAATTGACTGAAAGCTTCCTAAATGGATGACCTTTGTACGTTATATATTTTATTATACTGAAACGACATTTGTTAACGTAAGCGGTAAGAGAGTGGTGCTTTCATGAAGTCTCACCCAAGGTTCAATGAAAGTAGGTCATTTTAAGCAGTAAGATCCGTAATGAGGGTAACATTAGCTATTCCATTATCCGTTGGCATTCGAAATTAGAATGATCATTATGATTTTCCATATGAAGGAGTTAAAACACATGTGGACAGTTCAAAAGGTATATGATCCATATTACTTTATTCCTGTTTTTTAAATTACTTACTCTTATTGGACGAAGCTTTGGAATGATTTGATTTCCCATTATTACCAAACCATTGGTCATGTTCTAAATTGACGTCAACAATTTCTGTCACGTTTGTTTACTGTCCACCAGACGGGTATAGAACTAGTTTAATACGAGAATCGGTATTTGACAAATTTAACGAGAGAGAGTCGAGTAAAGCAGTTACGAAACTGAGTTTACGAGATTCACTCACTGAAAACCTTTACACAATTAAAATAAAACCTTTGTAATATGTCACAACCATCTACAGTCTATACTTGTCACATTTCTTTTACTTACAAGAACAATGATTCAAAGAATCAAACAATCTAACATTACCATGGCAAAACCCCAGTATAAACATCACCCATATTAGCTAAAACAAAGTCCCTCAAACCAGTATCCCACACCTCACAGAACTGCAGCCTCCATTCAGCCGGTTCTATGGCTTTTGTTCCCAAACCGGGTGCTCTGTCCCTCGACCCTTCATTTTGCTTATCGCTCCAATCCGCCACATAAGTAGCCACCCTTCTATAAAACTTTGCCCTAAACACCTCCCACACTTGATACTTGTAGTGATTAATCACTGCAACACTTTGAGGCAAATCAACGGATGTGAACCCTTTCCTTAAATAAAAATGGTGCACTACATTCATTAGGGTCGGGTTTAGCGCACTGGGCCTAATGATTGATTTATGCCTTTCCGGGCTTTGCAGCCTGCAAGTGTACCCGACCGTTACTCCTTGTGTTGGTCGTGAAGTTAACCCCGAAGGCCCAAAACTATGGCATTGTGTTCTGATCTCCCCAATGGATGACGACGTGGTGAAATTTGAAACCAGGGTTCGGAGAGCACCCGGGTTAGGGAATCCGGATACGGGATTGTGTGGGAAGTAATAGAACTCATCCACATCCATAAAGGAAACCCAGTTGCATTCGGTTTGGGCCCGAATAGCGCAATGTGAGAACCCGGCTTCTTGAGTCTTGATCCACGGCCACACGCGTCTACTAATATTATA
Organism: Ambrosia x helenae; assembly: GCA_030844895.1. NCBI lineage: Eukaryota > Viridiplantae > Streptophyta > Magnoliopsida > Asterales > Asteraceae > Ambrosia > Ambrosia x helenae. Next base: position 23,802 of record JAUTDX010003903.1, on the reverse strand, counting down.
ACCCTCGCGATCAAGACTCTCGATTACGGTTTTAATATCATCATCACTATTGTTATCGTAGATAAACCATTTGTCGACCCCTAGCCACGAATGGTAGGTTATCCATTCGCGAAGCGAATGCGCTTGGTTCCACAACATCGTACACGCACAAAGCTCGTGTTTGTTTGTTTTTAGACTCGATTGTAAAGCTGATATCTTGGCTACAGACGGAACAACAACACGGTTAACCCGACCACGAACCCGCGGCATTCGATAACTAACCGTTACCCGAACACCACGAGCTTTATCCGGGTTCATAACCATACTTCTAGGCAACACACACCTGACCACTTCTTGAGCTACACTAACAGCTCTTGAACTTAACACATACTTCCCATCATATCCCCAATCCCCAAACCCGAAATGACAATTGAACCGGGTCGGGTCGGATTCTTTCCCTTGTCTATGACTTATCCCTTTCACAAAAACAATAACAGTGTCTCCATCCAACACAGCTTCATAAGCCAAATTATCCCATGAATTTAACGTTTTATTATCTTCTACTGCATAGCTTATTAAACGACGTCGTTGTAACCCGATCGGAGATGAAAAATTAACCGGTGGGATAGGACACCGAATTAATAACCGGTTATTAATATATTCATCCACAGACAACACACTCAATGTTTTAATACCCGGATCCGGATCCGAACCCGAATAGTTACTTTTATAAACACATTGTAACTGATTCGGAGTCATAATAATATTGGTGGTTTGTGAAGCAAGTAATAGAAATTGGTCAGGGAACGAGATAATATGTTCTATATTAATATTAATATTATTATTATGTAAGTGGCGAAACTTGTGGAACACGGTATCGGAATTTAACTGATAATTAGAGAAGGAGGATAATTTGGAGAGTGTTACAGCGTGAGGAAGTGTTACCGTGTGTGGACGGAAAAAGAGATAAACGGTAAAAAAGAAGGCCAGACAGTAAATTAAAGATCTTACTGGAGGAAATAAGTGACGGAGAGGTGTGAGTTTTGTGGGTTTATAGAATCGCTTACGGTTACGACGTTGCTCCGGTGAGTCCATGACTCGTTCAGGTGAGTTAGTGGTGTGGTTAACTCGTTCAGGTGAGTTGCTGGTGTGGTTAACTCGTTAAGGTGAGTGTAGATCTGTGGAGAGAGAATGTGGTGGTGGTTTGGTCGGAATAAGTGATCGGAGACGGTTGGACCGTTGGGGATTTAAAAGGGAGGGATGAAAGGAATGTTTTTTTTTTTGTAAGAAATGAGTATGACGAGCAAGCCTCAAAATAAATACTTTTTATTTAGTAGAATTTTTTAATTGAAAATGTCATATTATAAGACTATGAAATAATTAGTAGAATATTTTATTGAAAATGTGATATTATAAGACTATGAAACATTATTAAAATCTCGCATAGCCTTCGATTAATCAATAGATTAATCGCTAATCAAAGGTTTATCGAGTAAATACCAATTAATCGTTAGTCGGTGGCTGTCTAACGATTTCAGACAAATTCCGGCCAAAATATGTATATTTTTTGTCAGATTCCGACCAAATCTATAAATACTGGCAATTAATCATATATACTTAAAGATATGAGTTAAGGAAGGGTTAAAACATGCCTACTTAAAAAACTACATATCAAATGTGTGTATATGTATATAAAACTGAAAATTACATATAAAACCTTAATCCGATTAATCTCTACTAATCTCAATTAATCACTAGTCGATACTTTACTGACTGATTAGCGCCTAATGTTTATAACACTGCTATGAAAGAAGGAGCAAATGGTAATAGAGCAATAGGTTTAGAATAATAAAAGATTCTCTTTGAACGAAATTATGTGTTGAATATTATAAAGTATTGTAAGGAGAAAAGAAAAAGTAAAGGTGACGACGCGTAAAGGAACAAAATGTGTGGAGTAAGGATGAATAGCATTATGCCACTTTCGCAAACATGGTTGTATTGTTTCGGGTCAATTGTTGCGTATGGATGTAAGCAAATGTTGATTGTCATCCTAATTTTATATATTATTATTATTTGATTTATTTGATTGAAGTTTTGTCAAACTTTTCTATCTTTTTGTTTTCATGTTTTTTCTTTTGTATTATTATTATTATTATTATTATTATTATTATTATTATTATTATTATTGTTAATTTGTTATTATGATGATGATGTTGTGAAAAAACTGATGGTAAAGTTGTATACAAATAACAATAGGTGATATAAAAGATTTCAAGAGACATAGATGATATGTATTGATTACCTTGATCATTTATAATGACATTTTTTAGACTACAATTACCTAGTCATTTATATTTATAATGACATATTTTAGAATACATAGCTGATTAGAAAGCTACACTAAGACCAAAGCCAAGTCCATCTATCGATTTGGTTTAAGAGTTTGACTACCTTAACAAATGTAGAAATCTTTGAAAAGTTAGATTACTCTTGACTCTTGCCCACGTCTATTACCTCCATGAATGAGGTTTTTATCCTTGATGAGAGCTTTGTTTTCAACTAAAAGCCACAACTCCTCATCCAATCAAGGTTATATCGTAGCTATTATTAATAAATCTATACATATAATAAACCAAAGCCATTTTAATGACATGGCACTCAAAGAGGCATTCTACTCATTGAGTGTGTCATGTGTCATCCCATTTGGAATTGAGATATTTTAGGAAAAAAAATTAAAAATAAAATTTGATTTTTCTCTCTTATATTTTCTCCCATAATTTTTAACCGTTAATATCTTTTATATACGAGATTTTTTAAAGAAAAAAATTACACCAAATTAACGAGCGTTTTATTATCTTTCCAACGAGTACCATAGTGCTATATAAAAAACGGAGAAAAAAACGACTATTTTTTTGTGGGGTTTTGTTCATACAGAAAAAAAAAAAAACACAAAGTGTTCAGGTAAATCACTAATCATGTATAGACACGTCACTAATTATGTTCAAATCAGTAATTATGAATTATATTTTCAACATGCGTTAGCATTGAGTTATACATTGTTTAAGATTAGGCGTTAACATTGGAGATACATTTTTAATTGTTTAGGTTAGGTGCTACCCGAAGCTTTCTTGCATGTAACTGTCAAGCGAAGCATTTTATTTCATATGTAAAATTAATATGTCATATTAGATTTCTCAACCCCGGGACGTTCCCGGGGTATAATCTAGTAAATAAATATATAAATCACATACACAAAGGCTACTTTCCGGTTCATTATTCTAAACACTTTGCATTTTATTTTAAACCTTTGTAATCATATGTTAATTAGGGAGCATGAACTTTAAAAATTACTATATAGAAATTAATATAGGATAATGGTGACATTTGTAGGCATTTGATGGTTTACTTTTTTTTTTATCGGCTAATTACAACCTTTCTCCTATTTAATCTCCTATTTAATCACCTAGTGGGGGAAGGCTCGAACCTTAGGTTTTTTCTTTACTAAACAACCCCCACACCACTCCACCACAAGAGTGGGTGGGTCATTTGATGGTTTACTTATGATGATACTTTTAGATACAAATGGTTGCACAATAAGACAAAATACAATGCTACATCAATTCATTTCTTAATATTATTATTACTTACTTTATTATAAATTCAATGGCCAATAAGAGAGTAGTAATGCCCGTAAGTCGAAACATCGTTGTTCATTGTTTTTTATAATGACGCCATTTTTGACCTTATTCGCACATAATAATAATTATATATATACAATCATACACTAGAGAAAATTGCTTGAATAGCTAGAATATGTTACGTGATTTACCCAAATTTCACCTTTAGTCTTTATTTTTTCAAAATTATAGGTATAGTCCTCACCTTTTGACAAGTCAGTCATCACAAGACCCCATTCAAAATCAAATTTCTTAGGACCGATTGAGTCTGTCCAAACGATGTTATAAATTCGACGCTTGAACTCATCATCACTACATAATGTACCACCCACCTAAGATTAAAAAAAACAGTAACAAAAATATAGGGTTTTATATTTTATATAGGACATTATAAAACAAATTAACGAAAAAACAGTAAGACATAGCTATAAAACGCACTCATATCATTGATTTCAAAAAACTGGTAATAACAGTAAAACGCATTAATAAAATTGTAAAATGCATTCACTTTTTTGTTTTTGAGAACATGTAAAACAAAATGCATTTAGTAAAAAGTAAAACGCATTAACGAGGGATATAATACTTGCCTTGTCAGAAACATTCTTCATTACGTGCCACATGCACAACCTATGCGTGCTGGTTTCAAACACTTTTTAAATTGCATTTTTCATGGCAGAGTCTTGATCAGTGACAAGAACTTTTGGTTGTTTGCCAAACGATTTTACAAAAACTTCCAATAACCAGGTGTAAGATTCTGTTGTCTATGATGACAACAATCTCGCCCCGAGTGTTATATTTCTACAGTGATTATTGATTTCTGTAAAAACGAACAAAAACCATCTTGTACGTGCAAACAGAAAAAAAATGTTGAAGTAATGGGAAAGTTATTAGACATATTTAAAAAAACAAGACATACTTGTTTGTGTTAAATGTTGCATCGAAAGAAATAACATCTCCAGACTCCATATAGTTGTTTTTACACAAAGCATCGGCCCAAAACAAACCAGTGATGGCATTCTTATCATCAACCGAGTACTCAAATGAATAATCAGGAATATACTTTTTCTTGTCCCTCAGCCTAGAAACTATCATGTCGGCATCATGCTCACCAATAAAGGAGTTCAGCCCACCCTTAAAGTTCTTACAATCAACTGCCGTTGCATCAATATTTTCAAACCCACCATATTTTGTCCTCATAACATTAAAATCTTTTAACAGGACCCACGTTTAACAAAGACAATTGACATATCATTTCTTCCTAAATATGTGTAAGCTTTCTATTTGCTGCTAACAAGTGACTATCCTCTGAAGAAACCAACGGATGATTATGGCATTCGACAAAATCATATACCTTAAACTCTTTTCCATCCTCTGAACCAAATTTAATATGAGCCTTACAGCCTGTATGAGTTGAAAGTCTTTTCCTTGTCTTAACTTTTTTATTGCTAATCTCTGAACTGAATTTATATGGCTTCTCACCCTCTTTGTAACATACAAAATATTTGATACGAAAAACATTCATATGAACATATTGGGTCCCCTTCCTAGCTGAAAATCCAGATGTCGTCGCATACTGCTGGTAAAACTCATGAGCATAATCTATACTTGGGAAAACCATCCCTATTTCTGGTTTGATTGAAGATGCAACCTCAGGTTTGTATGTTGGAGTTTGTTCGTCAATGGAAACATCTTTGTTAAAAAGTTATGTCATCAAACAAATATAATTCTACTACAAAATCTAATTATAATGACATATTTAATGGTCCATACTATAAAACGCAGCTTATGCTAAACATTCAACGGATACATAAAACGCATTCATATAATCCTTAAAATGCATGTTATAAAATCATTAAAACGCATTCATCGGTATCATTTAAAAAACAACAATTACCTTGGATCCTTCTATGTTCATCCATGAAATCAAACCTCTCACCATCTTGTTCATCACTATTATGTGAAACTTCCTATAATATCTACATACAATATAAAACAGTTATCTATCAGCCTCTGTTCATCTCTGAACTTTATTATCTCTGAATATACATGAAAATACTAAAATTAACCTTGAAAGTTTAGATTATGAACATCGACCACAACCTCTTCTTCTCCGATTATGGTTCCCGGTTTGTTGTTTAAGTCTGATACACAATTAAACATCATAATAAGATTACGATTAGATGAAATAAAAAAACAGAGCAACCTACCGAACATGACGATCAACTCTTCAATTGAATATCAATTTAAAAAAAAATTGATTGAAATATGCACTGTGATTAGAGTTTTGAATTAGGTAACAAATAAAGAAGGAAGATTGTGAAACTAGTTACGAAAATTTGAATTCAGATTAACGATAAAACAGGGATTGATATTTCTATCAAAATTAGAACGTGATTAATGGACGTGGTAAAAGTCTATAATACCCTTCTAATTATTAACACCGAATTATGAAATTATAACCGTCATTTTACACGTGTCCATCTTTAGTGGCTTCCTACACTTTATAGGTTAATAATGTACTTTATACCAAATACTTTCTCTAACTATTTAAAAGATGTTTTATTCATTTGACCAACCTAATAGTTAAATTGGATGATCTAATTCAAAGATGGGCATTTTTTTTTTAATTTTAATTAACTTTCACTAAAAGTTAGAATTTGTTTTTGACTGGTTTAGCCTTACAAACCTCTTTAGCATATAGAAGAAAGTGGTGAGGGACATGGTTTTCAAGGGATTACATGATATTTTCTGGTAAATTAAGTCCGTCTGTGGGACACGACACACGACCTCAAATTGCTTCATTATACAACTTATTATTTTTTAGAAGCAATTGGATATTTTTTGCTATAAAAAAAATAAATAAAATAAACGGCAAATAGGTTAAAGCTAGACAGCCGGCAGAGTTGGCTTGTAATGACTTGTTAGTTGCGAACCATTACTTGGACTCGGAACAAATCAACAAACGCATTCGTGTTGGCAATTCTAGCTTTTGAATTATTCTATTATTTGCTTTTCATTCGTCCATTTTTTAATATATTTAGTTTTATTTTTTAAACATAAAATGTTATTTCCTATACGAAAACTACAATTATTTAAATTTTATAAAATATCAGAAAATTAAGATCGATATGAAATAGTAAAATATCATTACGAGGTCTGAATGGTTAAGTGCTGAATTGTTGGACCTCTTAATGGTTAGTTTTTTTGCCTCACATTGGTAGGAGAGCCTCGTTAAGGTTCAACCTAGTTCAGTGCTTAGTGGTTCAGTACTTAATGGCTCAGCTCCATCCCAAGTTGGTTCAGCCTTAACCATTCAATTCAGAAGTTGAAACAAACGCGCTGAATATTGAACCATTCAGCGCTGAATGATTCAGAGTCTCATTAAGAGGCTTACCAAACAGCCCCATAACCGGTTCCCTAATTCATTCGATGGGTTTCTACCCTTTCTTTTTTCCTGGTATGCTTAATCTCTTCTGGTTTATTTCAAGTAGATTAGTTTGTAACCAAGTTGATGGATTTAACGTTCCCGGTTCAACTCGCAGGCCAACTAATATAGTATAGTTAATTTCCAGAAGGGGTTTCATGAATTTTTTTAGTCAGCTAGAGTTGGATGTCCACTTATGCATGTCCAATAATAACATGCTGAAAAAGGTAGTTTGGTAAGACCATGTGTAGTGAGGGTTTTATTTATAATGCCTCTGTTTCTGATTGGTCCACGTGATAGCTGATTCAGCATAGAGAAATAAAGTGAAAAAATGGTGTAGTGGTAGAGGGTTATTTATAATGCCCCTGTTTCTGATTGTTTGATTATTTTATTATTTTTTTAATCTTTTAACTCAAAATAATTAAAATAAAAGACAAATAAATATAAAAAATTACAAATAATATTAAAAACACACAACTAATATTAAATAAATTCAAAAAAAATTACAAATAATATTAAAAAACACACAAATAATATATAAAACCACAGATAATATTAATTTTCATCTTCGCTTTCGTCATACTCTTCTTCTTCATCTTTGCCCTCTTCGTTTTCACCTGCGTTAGGAATATACCGAACCGACCACGCATGTTGGACCATATCCGCCGTTAACGCGTCATGTGCATCATGGTCACGAAGTTCATGTGCGTTGAGTATTCTTTGTTCCATATTAGCTTGCGGTAGATCCTGAACGGCTTCCGGTACATAATTTTGGCATATCGCTTTACCTTCATCTTCTAATATCATATTATGCATGATTATATATGCATACATAGCATCTCGCAGCTTGTCTGTGGTCCATGCATGAGCAGGATTTCTTATGTAATGCCAACACTGTTGAAGAACCCCAAAACATCTCTCTATGTCCTTTCGCGCCGCCTCTTGAACCTTTTTAAAATGTGCCCTTTTTTCATCGTACGGGTTACTGAACGTCTTAACGATAATGCTATACCTCGGATATATTCCGTCAGCCAAATAGTATCCGTGTGGGTAGTAGTTTCCATTAGCATAAAAACACGTCTTTGCTACCCTGCCAGAAATGAAATCCTCAATAATAGGCGACTGCTCAAAAACGTTTAAGTCGTTGCATGAACCTGCAACACCAAAATAGGTCGACCAAACCCAAAAATCGACTGAAGCCACCGCTTGAAGAATAATCGATGGTCCTTTTTGGTCACCACGTGTGTGTTGACCTCGCCAAGCGGTTGGGCAATTATACCACCGCTAGTGACGACAATCAATGTTACCCATCATTCCTAGTAACCCATGTTCATTCGTATGCACCTCGTAAATTTTTTGTAAGTTGTACCAAGTGAGCCTTCTAAGATACCGGGCTCCGTAAAACTTTACTATTCCTAAAAAAATAAATACAAAAATATATAAAAAAATTGATCTAACTATATACAAAAATATATAAAAAAGGTAAATGAATTTACTTTAAAAAAGTGATATACCTTGGCAAAAATATTCCAAAGAATCGCGTGTTGTTTTCTCGGCCATTTTTAAATACTCGTCGTTGATATCCGTCGTGTTGCCGTATGCGAGTATACGCAGTGCCGAGGTACACTTTTGAATAGACGTGAATCCCATCACCCCCCCTAGCATCCGTTTTTTGTTGAAAGTAAGGAAACGCGTTTTCCAAATCACCGGTAATACGTAGAAATAAACGTTTGCTCATCCGAAAACGACGCCTAAACGTCTTTGGGTCGGGGTAAGTCGGGTTTTCATCAAAGTAACCTTCATCAATCGAGCATTTGCCGATACACGATCTCGTTCGTAATACTGTCTAGTTTGTTTTGGACGTGTAGGTGTACTAGTTTGTTCCATATATCTCGACGCAAGCGCACTCGTAACCGCATCTTGCTCCAACTCTTCGTCTGTCGAATCACCCTCATCGGCTAGAAACTCTTTGTAATATTCTCTCGCAACGGATGATGACGCGGGGGAACCCATTTTTTTTAAATATTGGTAATATGTGTTTTATGTTTGAATAATATGTGTTTTGTGTGTTTTATATTTTATATATGTGTGTTGTGTGTATATATAAGCAAAAAAAATAGCCGTTCAAATAAAACGGTCATATGACCGTTGCCTCCATCAAGTCCTCCACGTGTCCCCTTTTTATTGGATGAAGCCACATTGAACCAACTTTATTTAAATAACGCTCCCGGGTGTTTTTAGGCTATAGCGCCCCCCGTAGCGGTGTGGGGGGCGCTAATTTTGTTTTTAACGCTTTCTAACGCCACCACTACGGTGGGTCTAATGGTAGGGATGAGATTTCTTTTTCGAATACTTGTACTTATGTTGCTTATTTGGTACATGTATCGGTATCAAGTCAAAAACTTGCAATTGGTATTTTTGTTTCTCTAAGGCTATAAGGGGGACTACTAGAATGTGTTTCTTCTTTCACTGATTTTAACCAGTTATACACTGCCACATCACTTCACTGATTTACTTCACTGAAACACTTTTTTGTAGGCAGCACTCTACTAATTCTTTCATTTATTTCATTTAAATTTGAGAAAATTAACCGTTATTTTAGGCAGACGGTAATTAATTTTGTTATCGTTAGATTTATACCGTTGCAACCATTTGGAATCTATACCGTTCTGGTTTGGTCTATAAAAAACACCTTAAACTTCAATACAAAAATCACACCACAAACCGGTTATACTTTAATCGTTTCGTAAAAATGGACCCGTGGAATGCAAATGAGGATTTCGCGTTAACGAGGGCATACCTGACAGTGAGAAACACATGGGTTCATGAAGTCGATACCCCAATTTCGTTTTGGCACCGAGTGTCAGGGATATTCAATAATTTAACCGGCACAAATGACCGCTCCAAGGATTTGCTCGTTCGTAGGTGGATTCTTATCTGGTCCAGGTGTCTCCGTTGGAACGTCCTCTATGAAGCCACGATGGAGAGGCACCCTAATGTTCAAAAAGACATTGCAATCCAACTCACTCGCGGCGACTACTACCGTGCACAAATGACTAACTTCACCCATTTTGCGTCATGGCAAATGTTGCGAGATTTATTTAATGATTAATGTTTACGGTTGTTTAATGTTTATTGTGTAATGGTGTTTAAATTTTTAATGAAAGTTAACCGTGTTTATGTTATGCGAAAGTATGATTTGTATAGGGGTAAAACATAAAACAAGGTCAAAATGTAAACGGTCAAAAATAAAACATGGTCAAAATATCACGGTCAAAGGTGAAGGTAAAACGTGACATATTATCATTGGTCAAGAAAAAGACCGTTTCTTTGTACCAGCACGGTAACAACAACCAGAAAATGGTCCACGAGAACCCTACCAGCACATGTGGCGGCGGTATTACCGTGCTGGTAGTGGGGTACCCGTGCCCAATTCTGGTAGCGTCCCGTCCCCCCTAAGGTATTCAATTTTTTTGGAATTGTGGTACCGGTATTTTTTTCGATAAAAGTTGTATTGATACCAAATTTGATATCGTGCCGGAATACCTCTACGGTACCAATATATTTGCTACCAAGATTTGTTCAAATTTTGTATCTGTATTCAGTACTAATACAGGTACGAGTCGGAACTGTACCGATATCGCCGTAATGTAAAATGAATATTTGTAGAGCATTTGTCATGGTCTCTTCGATGAACCATTAACTTGTTGGACACACTTCGCAGATCTCTCTTTTTATCCATCTGTGGCGATTCATTGCCAATGACATATGCTAATCAATGTTTTAAAAACTGGTTTTTATACCGTATCTGGTTGGGCCTAGAAGCGGTTCAATGGGGTGTACCGGCAAGTTTGAACCGTTTTTTAAGCATTGTGCCTAACACACTCCATCCGTAAACAATCATCGCCACAAGGGCGCTATACGAACCATAGAAGATTAGAAGCCCACTACTGATACCCTTGTTTATAACGAGATTTTAAGTCCTCATATCTTTTTCCTTTCAAACAGCCATAAGTCTGTATATCTAAATGTACAATTTGAAGTACGTTGTCTTTTAATAGTAGCATAACTAAGGTATATGACTAGAACTAAGCAGAGGCGGATCTACTTGTTCGGGAACGGGTTCCCGGGAACCCAGTCGGTTTTGAAATTTTAGTGTTAATATATAGAAAAATACTCAAGGAACCCATAGATAAATTTAGAAAGGAACCCATAACAAAATATGTGAGCTCCTATTTTAACCACGAGATTGCCGGTTCGACTCCCACAACTGCATCTGAGTTACTTTTTTTAATCAGTTTTTGGTTCGTATTTTTTTTAGTTTAAAACCAACATTAGGGTTTTATTTAAGTGCAGAACTTCACTCCTCCTCAAACTTTTTTTTTTGATCGGCTAGCGCAGTGGTCTCTTTTTTTGTTTTTGAGGAGCCACTGACAACTGACGCGGACCCGGTTCGAAGCGGCGCCATGGCGTCAAACTGGTTTGTTACCCCGAAAGATAACCTAACCACCCAGGCCGGCCAAGATTGCTGGGGGCTGCCAGGAGTCGAACCGGTGACCTCAAACGAGCGGGAACTCACCTATGGTGAGAAAACCCTCTCACCTCACCTTTTGCTTGTTGTGGGGATCGAACCACTCCTCCTCAAACTAACATGTCTGCCAGTGTTATCTTTATTAACTAGAGAAAGATATTAGAGCTAGAGCATTCCATATATTGGATCCAAAAGGTTTTGTTGAAATGCTTATCCTATTTCTAGAAGAAGAAAAAGGCGTTGGAATTGTTACAGCTCCCTTCCTTGATGAATCTAAGGTATTCTTATAGTTTTATAATTATAAAATGTCATACTGTTATCATATATGCTTGTTGCTTATATTGATTTTGTTCTTTCTATATTTTCCCTAAAATAGGTATGTCAAATAATCGATCATAGAGAAAGACCTGAAATAGCCCTCTCCAGCCCCTGAACTCTGGCCGCCTTCAGCGCAGGTCGCTGCCGCTGCATCCACCTCAGCTGTGTTATAATTCTTTAATTTTTAACCTGATTAGTGAGGGATGATTATTGACTGAATAAGAAATTGTGACTGCCAAAGATAGTTATACAATTAGATTTGGTTTATTATTATATTATGAACTGAAGTAATAAGATTTAATCTTATGTTCTTGAAGTGTTCTTAAGTTTTTACTATTGAATCCCTTTAATTGCCTCACACTATCACACATTTATAGGAAACATAAGCTACACCAAAACTTATCAAGACCAACGATGATGGCAACCATTCATTCACTGAGATGAAAAACAGATTTTTGAGTAATAAAAAACACAAATACTTGTAACTTGTAAGTGGCAAATATCTTTGACCAAATAGTTTTGAAAGAAGCGTTTATTGCTTCTATTATTCTCTAAAAGGGAAAACCTAGAGTGCTACCAACAACTTGCTAAAGCACAAACCCAAAAGGTGTTTATTTATTAACTATTGTTATGTTTAGACTTTAGTGTTAATTGTTCGGCCTTGTTGTAACTTTTATGCTTACTAATGATTATCAGAACAATTTTTGGTGATTTCTTGTGCAGATTCAAGAGTTTGCCCTTCGTATATCTTAGGATTTCAACCTGGTGAAGCTTTTGTGGTCCGTAATGTGGCTAATCTTGTTTCACCACATGAGGTATTCAATACATTGACACCAAGTTTTTCCTTTAAGTTGATATTCCTCTTGTTCTTTTGAAAAATTTCAAATATCGACCCGAACCGACTCGAAATTTTTATTTTTGGTCATATGAGTAACACCTAAAAAAGGAACCCAGTGAAAAAAATTCCTGGATCCGCCACTGCAACTAAGGGTGCACAAAACAATTTTTTTAGAACTGGGAACTGGCTCTGGGTTTGGTCAACATAGTCAACAGCCAAGTCGGGTAGGAACAGGTTCCGAGTATGTTCGGGTTTTTTGACCGGGTTTTAACCAAATTTTTCGGGTTTTGGCCAGGTAAAGATGGAACCAATTCCGATAATTCTAGGTTGGTTCTTTTTTTTAACCCGGGCTAGAATTGGTATGTACCCACGAGTCGAGTAGCGTAGGAACCGGGTTTTTGTGCACCGCTAAGGCGCTAATTAGAACAGTACAAAAAGACGGTCATACGTCATAGCAATGGACCGCTGGTTTGGTACTTCAGTTCGCAAAAACTAAAAAGTACAAAACAATTTCGTTCAATCGTTCATGAAATGTTCTGGAAAGCCTGTATGGTTTGAAGCCCGTTATGTTTAGAAATTTTGATGAAAGAACTAGGCCCATGTTAGAGAAACGTTAATGTTCAAGCCTCCTCTTTTTTTTGGAGGGGGTAGGTTGGGGTTAGGTATGGTCGTATTTAATATGTTCCGTCGGAGTTAGGCGACGACGGTCTGCTTGATGGTTGCGGTGGTGGCTGATGTGGTGGTGGTGGTGTAGGTGGAAGTGGTGATTGTATCACATAACAACCACGTCATCAAATAAGAAAGTTTGGATGCCACATAAGCTGCCACATCAATATAAATAATAGCCGGGTTAGTCCTCAGTTAACAAAAACTCATTGGATGAATGTTCAGACTGTTATGAGGAATTTATTAAGTACGGATTGATGTCAACTAATGAGGCAAAATTTAATTTCCTTTTTTTTAAATAGATTACTTGGGTTTTTTTTCGTTGGGTAGAGTCGTAGAGATCAATAATACGTTCCTGAATGATACAATTTTGCCCCGGTTTAATATTTTTTGGTTGTAAGTTTGTAACTAAATAATAGATATGTTTGAACTAGACGATGCTAAGACCACCCGTAGTGGCAAACAATTTGGGCGTTTTCTTACCCCTAAAACGCCCGGAACACCGCCCTCGGGGTGTTTTTCTTTAAATTTGTGGTTGGGCGTGAAAATGATAACGCTGTATTAAAAAGCGGGAGGGACGTGAAATGAATAACCAATCAAATCTCTTCATTTAGAGGGGCGTAAAAATGAAGTGTTCCACTACATTTGGTCTAAATTATTTGCAATTATTACTTAAAATATCAAAATAAAAAAAATACTTGCTCAGTTTCTTATTAGTTACTTTACTATTAGTTTATTTGCTTTTAAAAGATTAAAAATATGTTTTTAATGCAGCATATCTATGGTAAAGTGTTATTTTTAATGGGTCTGAAGGGATATGGTACAAAAAACATCAGCAAATACCATATCACAAACTTACAAGCAGCGCCTAGCTGAACTTACTTGCGCCCGTTTACGTCTGCGGAACAGCTAGCGCCTATCAGTTGCAGGACGCATACTCATCCGCCCCGTTTTACGTCAGCGGAAAAGTTAGCGTCCATCAGTTACATGACGCATACTCATCCGCCCGTTTTACGTCAGTGACAAGAGTAGCGTCCAAACCACTATGTCCCGCCCGTTTTACGTCAGCGGGACAGGCACGCAATGAAGCTTCTCCAGCAAGATAAACAAAGCTTCATCAACACGACTAGAAGATGCTTTCTGGGGCAGCCTCGAGACACACACTCCTGCCCCAGGCAACTGTTCCTGACGCTGCAGGCTGCCCGTCAGAGTTTCTAGCCAATCAATGGCTGCGCTAAACCTGACAACCAGAAAGGACGATGACGTGGCAGCCTCCCAGCCAAGATATCTCTGACAGAAGACTTTTGCAACCCTTCAACTTGTCTCAGGTTCTAGAAGAGGGATGATTACCCACCGCCCTACAACAGCCATTAGGCAGACACCACCTGTCCGCCTCCCAAGGGCGTCCACTCAACGGACGCCATGTAGATTTTCGTCAGGACGGTAACATCCCCCATTTCCTCTCTTTTTTATCAAACTCACTTGCACCATTGGGCCTGAGGACTTGGGCCGGAAACCTAGAGACACCTCTACCTGGGCCGGGCCCCACTAAGGGTAGAGGACGGGTTGAGAAGGTCGTATGTCGAGGTACTATAAAAGGAGGAGTCCCTTCTCCTTTTATCGGCATTCGATATTCACGAACACTTTCACAGAAAAGACTACGAGCACATCGTACTTTTCCAACTCTTGTTTATTTGCTAACATTTAGAGGCTCGACTCTTCTAACTTGTTGTCTCCAAACATCCTTGGTCTTGTCCTTAGACCCTCCACGTTTTATAAACACACTTCTTTATAAACACCC
Source organism: Ambrosia x helenae (assembly GCA_030844895.1). NCBI lineage: Eukaryota > Viridiplantae > Streptophyta > Magnoliopsida > Asterales > Asteraceae > Ambrosia > Ambrosia x helenae. Next base: position 8,568 of record JAUTDX010003903.1, on the reverse strand, counting down.
CGTAGAATCACTACCAAGATTAGCGCTAACCCGGTAATCTAGGATCCGTGTTTCTTCAGGGTCATGTTATTTACACCGGGTTTTTTAGGGTTTTCACAGCTCTCTACGACTCGTAAAGGCCTCTACGGGCCGTAGAGGTGCCAAAGCATTGAAAAACCACATCCCTATAGGACTCGTAGAGCCCTCTACAAGTCGTATAGGGGGGGGGGGGGGGCACTGCAATGATTGACACAAGCCTCTACGGCTCGTAGAGGCTCTAGGAGCCGTAGAGGCTGGTGCAAATAAATTTTGGGGTGGTGCAAATAGGGGGGCCATTTTTAATGCCTTTGTTATCCTCTAAGATTATTTATGAGCCAACACAGTCTATAAATAGCAACTATTCGGACCAGTAAGGGGCGGAGGTGGATCCTAGTGTGATAATCAAGAGAAAACTACATATATCATTTTTTAATATTATCCTCAAATCATACCACCAGTTTCAAATGTTGCAATTGGAGTCCAAAGTACATTTTACAATCTCAATCCAAGCACATTAGTAGTCAGAGTTGATTTTGTTGTTGTTTTTCTTATGCTACTATGTGAAGAAAGGAAAAAAAAAACAAGGAATCAAGACTATATGAATATGTAATTTATTAATTATTAATTATTTCAGCATCAAGCAACGTTTTCTTGAAAAAGCAGGTCTATAGCTATTAAAAGTAAAAGCATCTATTTTATCTCCTAAATAAAAGTTATCTTATTCCCACCAAACAAACAAAAAACCCCTTTAATTTCCTTTTCAAAACAATCCAAACTTTGAAAAAGGGTTGAAATACTAAAAGTTGCATTCTCTACATGTCAGAAGAACATAACACAAGAGGTTTAAAGGATCTTGGTCAGAACTAGGACCTCGAACCCTAAAAAGGTGGTCAATCCACTGAAGTGAAGTACAACTATACGAATTGCCCCGGGCCCACCGAGAGTACACTTTCTCTACCTTGTTGAAATACTCTCATTTCAAGTACATGTAAATACACGTGCTCTCACACTCCAAACTACAATTCATCTATCTAAACAAATACATATCCCACTACGGCGAGCCTAACGGTTTCTTGTTTTGCAGGTCCTTGCCCTCCTTTAATTCAATCAGCTCAGTAGTTCATTCATCCCATATCACCAAGGTCTAGTTTTGAATCTTCAATAACGATTTGTTACAAACAACTAAAGCGTCACTTAAACTTCAAAATGTAACATATAATTATGATTAAAAAAGTTATGTTACAGGAATAAACTAAGGCCTGTTTGGTAGCCTCTTAATGAGGCCCTGAACCATTCAGCTCTGAATGGTTAAGCATTTAGACTATTTGTTTCAACCTAAAAAAGGCTCTGAATAGAATGGTTAAGAGCTGAACCATTCAGACTTGGTGCATAGTTGAACTATTCAGCACTTAATCATCAGAGCCTCTTAAGTCTTAACCATTCAGACCACTTAATGATTTAACATTTAATCAACCAAACAGCCCCTAATTAATGGTAATAGCACTTAATTGCTAAAAACTTAAGACCAATTGCGTGTGGTTTAAGGTTTAAAATTCAACTTTCAAAATTAACGGTAGATAAAAGGATTAATTAGCATGCATAACTTTAAAAATACAAGACAATAAAGATTCGAGTTCTTACAAATTCTAATAAAAACTCCTTTCCCTCTCCTTTTCTCTTATTTTCTATGTTATTACTATACATCCTACTACTTAGAATAATCCTTGTATTCTAATTCCAATTTTAATTTTACAATATTACTTAAAGCAAACTATCATATTCTTTTAAGCTTGTCCACATCAGAATCTAATGGGTAAATCCAAAACCCGACACATTTAGAACGAGTTTGGGATCGGGTAATCAGGTATGGGTCCGGGTATGTGATTAGTTTTTATTTTTTTTGCGGGTTTGGGACATGTGTTTGGATTTGATGATATGCTTGTTTACTCGACCCGATTACCCAATAAAGTATACCCGTTTACCCGATTAGAAACTCGATATAATTTCTTATATATCTTCTTAAATATGTATGCATATAATATATCTAATTGTCAATCTAGATTGTCATATTGTCCTAAAAAACACCAATAATTAGTGTATACTATCTCTTTATCTATGTCGTTTAGTGTTTTTATATGATTTAAGTATTTTATATTATACATTGTAATCATTTACATACATATTTAATAATGCTAAATGTATTGATTGGTAGTTACCCAATCGATATTCGACCGGTTTTTTAGTCGGATATACCTAATGGGTAGTTTTAAAAATTAACGGGTTTATCCGAAACCCCTAGGTATACCCGATGGTTAATTACGTGATACAAACCCAACAGGTTTTGGGACGGGTTTCAGACAAACATATCTAATCTGGTATGGTGTTGTGATTACCTAAACCCGACCCATTACCATCCCAAACCCAACCTCAAATCGCTACAATAAAAAAAACTTTAGACTAGATTCATACTTTCATATAACCCAAAGGACCAAACATGCACATTCCTTTCTTTTATTTTTTATAATGAACATTTCTCTAAACCCCACCAATACCATATAAAAATCCTTTCTAGTAGTAGCACTTATAACTTTTCATCATTTTATTGTTTTATTCCCTCTACATTTCTCCACCCTTTCACCAACCCTAACAGCCACCAAACCACCACCAACCACCATGTCTTTAGCTCGCCGGAGCACCACTCTCCTCAAACCCCTAACCACCACCACCACCACCTCTCTCCTCCACCGCCGCCTCTTCTCCACCGACGACACCACCAAATCACCGTCGAAACCAGCGTCCCTTTCACCGGCCACAACTGTGAACCTCCGTCCAGATCCGTTGACACCACTCCTAAAGAGCTCATGAGCTTTTTTCACCGATATGGCGCTTATGCGTCGTATGGAGATCGCTGCTGACTCGCTTTATAAATCTAAACTTATCCGGGGTTTTGTCATTTGTATGACGGACAAGAGGCGGTTTGTATAGGTATTATTATTATTGTTAGATCGTATTGTAATTAAGTTATAGTTGAGGGTAGATTATGTAAATATACAAATCGTATAAATACCGAGCTGCCAAAGCATGACTTTATTTCTGATTGCGTTAAAAATGTCAGAGACGACGACGATACGAGTAGAAATGATATTGTAATAAAATATAAAAAATTATAAAATTACATAGTGTAACTGTCATAATTACAGTTGCACAAACGAGCAGAGCAGCTCGCGAGCTGCTCAAGATTGCCTTAAGATTGCCTTGATAAAAAGCTTGAACAAGCTGAGCCTTAAAATAAGCTCGCTTATTTATAGAGCCTGAACACGTGCCTGGCTTGCGAAGCTCGTTAGGCTCGTTGAACCACCTTATCGAGCCTTAGCGTAATTTTAGTTTTATTAATATTTAATAATATTTACGCCGCATTTAAACTTGTTTAGTAAACGAGCTGAGCACAGCTTATTTAAACTTTTTATGAGCCGAGCCCGAACCTAAAAATAAGTTTGTTTAGTAAACAAACGTGAGCCCGAGCTTCACTTATTGAGCTCACTAGCCTAAACGATCCTATTATTTATATTATTTTTATTTAATGTATTAACGAATAAATAGTAGCAGTTGCCGAGCCGAGCCTGGGCTCGGCTCGGCTCGTTTGCATCACTAGTCATAAACTGTGGTCTATTTATAGGTATGGAGGCTGCAATCACAAAGAAAGATTGTATAATCACGGCGTATCGTGATCATTGCATATTTTCTAGGGCGTGGTGGGACGTTATTGCAGAGTTTTGCGGAGCTAATGGGGCGGCAAGAGGGTTGTTCGAGGGGGAAAGGTGGTTCGATGCATTTTTATAAGAAGGATGCGTGTTTTTCGTGGGCATGGGATTGTTGGAGCTCAGGTGCCGTTAGGGTGTGGATTGGCGTTTGCGCAGAAGTATAGGAAGGAGGATCATGTGACTTTTGCTATGTATGGTGATGGTGCTGCTAATCAAGGGCAGTTATTTGAGGCGTTGAATATGGCTGCTCTTTGGGACTTGCCTGCTATTTTGGTCTGCGAGAATAATCATTGTAAGGTTTATGATTGGTTGTGTTATTATATTAAAGTGTTGATTAGCTTGGTTTCTTACACATTTGTTGGAATCGGAATTAATTCAAGATTTAGTAAATATTATCAAGAGGCTTAAGATGTGACGCTTGTAGTTTAAGGCCCATGATATGTATTACTTATGAGATATATTATAGGATTAGTTGTCTGGATTGGAGTATATAAGTATACAATTATTTCAGCATTAAATTCTTGACATGATAAGTCCACCTACAGTTGATCAAACAAAAGAAAGATGTAATGTAATGTGTCTGCTGACTTTATAATGCATAAATGGATAAAGATATAAGGTCTTTTATTTTCTTTTTATATGTTTGTTATTTGAAAAGTTCTTTAGGTTGGAAATTTACATATGGAGTTAATTAAGTACATTGAGCTATATAAAGTTCATGGCTTTAGTATCTGGGTGAGATGAAATTTAAGCTCATGGAGCTATTAATGTGAAACTAAATGGAGTTTTCTGAAAATTCCATCTGTTGTGATTATATGCAGCTATTAATAAGCTTGTTGACTTTCTTGTATGCTGTTTTTGTACACATTTAAGTTATTTAAAGCATTCATAAACATCATGTAGAGCAGTAGAGACTTAAGATGTGTTGCTTGTAGATTAGGGGCCTAGATGAATATATAACTTTGAATATCAAACATGTGGATATATTATTGGATCAGTTGGTAGGAGTTAGAAGTCTTCAATTATTTGGCCATTGGTGTGTACAAAAGTGTATGATTATTTTGGCATTAAATTCTAGACATGATAAGATCACCTACAAAGTATAGAAAATAATGAAATGATGTCGGTGTACTTTATAACACATAGTTGGGTGAGTCTGTGTAACGCCTTTTACTTCTTTTTATTTGTTTCTCTTATAAAAAATAGGTTGGAATTTCACATATGAAGTTAATTAATTAACTACATTGAGTTATATATAAAGGTTACGAGTTATGACTAATATTTGGGAGAGAAGTTGGAATTGATGCTCCTTGAACGAAGCATGTTTTAACTTTAAAGAGTTTATAGACTTATCATGGAGTGTGTTTGTATATATTTATAATATTTATTAACTTGGAGCAGAAAAGTAAACTGTGTACATATCATGGTTGCTAATTGCGTGTGGGCATTGTATGCACAAACATTGCATGTTATTGAGTTTTTTTTGGATTTGGTTGCAGATGGTATGGGTACAGCTGAATGGAGAGCTGCAAAGAGTCCTGCTTATTACAAGCGAGGGATTATGTTCCAGGATTAAAGGTGAGTTTGTCTCGGACTCTCGGTGTATTCTGTATTACAATTTTTTTTTTTGTACTAGAATGTCATATTTCACATCTGGCTCAAGATAAATTATATATTACAATACAAGGTTATCCTTATTTATTAACATTTTATTAGTATTCTTTCTGTTAACATGTGCTTAGCCATCTTAAGATGGATTCATCTTTCTATGGAAGACTATTATATTTCAGTTTTTATATTCCTAGCTGCTGTGTTTCACATAGCTTTACACTTGCAGTTATTTCGACTCCATTACTCTTTGCTTTTCCGTATCTATAGAAGTGCTGCAACTTTATTTATCTCATTAACACATCAATTATTTGATAACGGGATAGAAATGAATATAAAACCTCTGCAATTGAGAGCAAAAGGATAAGATCATATATTGAAGTGTTATTCAGATGTGAAACAACAATCTATTTGGAAAGGATGGATGTCAAATAATTGATATCAAGCAGTTCTGATGTTTAATTTTATTAATGATCTTATTCATATCTCTGTGTAGGTTGATGGTATGGATGCCTTTGCTGTCAAACAAGCTTGCAAATTTGCAAAGGAGCCACGCTTTAAAGAATGGACCCATTGTAAGTAGTCAAAACTTTTGAATGTTTTTCATGTCATTAAAATCTTCATGATAAAAAGTGTTATCACATTTTTTTCTGGTCTCAACTCTCAACTCTACTGCTATCTGTATCTTTTATATTCGATTCTTGGTTATATATTCTCTGTTTTTCTTTTAGTTTAAAAAAGCATCCAGTAAGTTTCTTACAAGCAGTTATTTAGTATGGAATTGGTAATCACTTGGTTGACTTTATTTTCAGATTCTTGAAATGGACACATACAGGTATCATGGTCATTCTATGTCTGATCCTGGTAGCACCTACCGTACCCGTGATGAAATTAGTGGTGTCAGACAGGTTTGTTCATCTCTTAACATCTCCTATCAAACAATTAATACGTTAATAATGACGTGTAATTTACCATTTTCAGGAGCGTGATCCTATCGAAAGAATAAGAAAGTTGGTACTTTGCTCATGATTTGGCCACTGAAAAAGAACTGAAGGTAATATGCTTCAGTTCATTTATCTATTTTTATGTGATTTTTTTAAACCATTTTTCAAGCCGTTAAAGAGTGTAATCTAACATGCTTCAGTATTTTTAATATCCTTTTTCAGGACATAGAGAAACTAGCTAGAAAGAAGTCGATGAAGCCATTGCTCAAGCAAAGGTAATATACCTGTCAAATCTATCTTTCTTTCTATCTCTTTAATTAGTTTTGACCATCATTTTACAATTGTTTTTCTTTGTAACTACAGGAAAGCCCAATGCCAGATGAATCTGAACTCTTTACCATGTTTATCGTAAAGGATTCGGTGTCGAGGTATTCTCTCATTTTTAGTTAATCCTTTTTTTTCTGAACGGTACTAACAAGCTCTTAGTTGTTGGGGCCACCTCGATACCACAATGCCATTTTTAATCAAAAAAGGTAGCACTTTATTCCATATAACCAGCTCACACCTAGTAAGGTGCTAAAAAATGAGTAGCATACAAGGATTATTCCCACCAGAATCACCTAGGTACAGCACATCATAGACAAAACCTCCCAACTAATTCCTACACCTGCTCCGTAAGCATCTTCAACTAATTCCTACACCTGCTCCGTAAGCATCTTAGTTACATGAACCTCCACCATGTCCTGTTAGACTGTGAGTTATACCACCTCTAATGTCTCCATAACTTCACCTTGTGGCCCATGGTGCAGCATGCATATTGTGATAAATCTTCTGCCTTTGCAAGTCCTTGAGTTATTATCATCCCACTTTGGTCAGTAAAGATAGCATACCCGGCTATCCATTTTGGTCGTTAAGAATAATTTACCCATGCTGTTTTTTGAATTGTTACCGCCACCCTTCCTGTGCATGCTAGGGCAACACGGTCATCGTTTGTTGACCTGTTCACCAGTTGGTTTAAATTTGAAGTTAACGATGCCTACTCAATTGCCAACGTCCTGTTCATACACAGACTACACCATGCTTGCCATGATGCCATCACATAGGGACTATGATAATCCATTTAGTCATCAATTATCCTTGACATGATCCTTTGCAACAATGTTATACTTGATATGACTTTTCAACGAAGACTGGTCTCCTGTTTCTTGGTTACCTGCTCTTAGTTACGTGTCCTTTTAGTTAACCACCCCAAGGAAAAAAACACCGAAATGGAAAATGAACAATCGCGAAAGAAATATGTCAATCCGTATCACGCTAGTACTTTACTACACAACTGTATATATGCGTCACCCAGATAACATTTACATCCAACTCACACAAGTACTAGCCCAACCCTTCCACACGGTTCACATATCCATACCAGACGCACGCTAAAAGATTATGTCAACACGAAACCCTCCACACAATGAAAGGAAATTTATCTGAAACGAATATGCCATACCACCTCGCTAGGATACAACTCACTGTATGTATGGACACGAGTTTACCCTGTGTAACCAAAGCTCACACCGGATAACTACCCGTCCGACGGTACGAATTTCTACAACCAACAACACACACCCCAAGGTTGTGAACCCATTCAACCCACCCTAGTATAACTGTTGTTGATTACTTTGTTGCCTACCAGCATGTTACATTAAACACAGACCCCCAAATAAATTAAAAGTATAAACGCACGCTCCCATTTGTTAAGCCAAACAAAACAAAGATCCAAAACCGCCAACACAATTTGTTACACAAACTCTTATAACTAAATGGTGTATATACCGCTACTCACTCACGCCAAGACTCGTCTCACCAAACTAACACAACACCCAAAAATCCCATGCCCATCCCCTAGTCGCTGATGACATTTACTCCCAAGTTTGTGCAGCCTTATTAAGTACAGTTTTAAATTTCGATTGCTATTATTCTGATGAATTAAACTTGTTAATATTCTTTTGCAGTCATTTGGAGCAGACAGGAAAGAACTCAGAGCTACACTTCCCTGATTGAAAAGCAAATATCAAATTTGAATCAAACATCATATTCCCCTTCACTCCAAGAATAATGAGAACAGAACGACCAAGCAAATAACATTTTCTTTTGGTTTTGTAATGGCAAAAAAATGTATAACAAAAAAAGACTTGACATCCTTGTGAGATGATTCTTTTTGGCAGCAATCATATGCTGTTATA
>JAUTDX010003902.1:0-32693 GCA_030844895.1 Ambrosia x helenae | reverse complement strand
TTGTTACTTTTATTTTAGTCGGATTTAAATGGTTTATGGGCTTATGTGGTGGGCTTAATTTTTAATAAGTTATTTTAAAAACTGAATGTGGACTAAATGAATTAATGGTTTATGGCTTATATGGTGGACTTAATCCTTAGTTACTTTTCTTTTAATACACCTATATATACCACTAAAAATTCTTTTTGTACGGGTTCGGCCGAACCCATACACGACCATGTACCTACGCCCCTGTGGGTTGGGGCTTATGACTGGACCTAAAAGGTGAAAAAGATCATTCTATTTTATACCATTTTATTGGGTCTAAGCTCTCATTGTCATGGATGCCATTTAGTCATAGTTAATATCTTGTGCCCACAAAGTGTAAATGGCTGACCCGAATTGACATTGTTGTTTCCATGAAATGGAGATAAAGTTGCAACAGCAACAGGCATCATGTTTTATATCCAATTAATAATGCTTAGATGGAGACCCACAAGGCTTTATTAACCAATCATTTTAGTAAACCCTAGCTGTAATGTCAATATAGTATAACAACTTGACTTATAAACTACTTTTAAAGTTGTAGATGCTTTATTCCTCTAATGATGACAGACGCAAGGTCCACTTTATATCGAAATAAACTAGACATTTCTCTAGTCTACTAAAGATAATTTACTTTTATCAAATCGGCTGAATTATTTAACAACAAAAAGATCTGCTAACTTAATTTGTATGAAATAAAGGAGGTATAGTAATACTACTAGTGGCGTGTACTATTGCATCTTTTCTTTTAGAGATGAATAAACGTGCGGATATGGAAGGTCAACTAACGGGTCAAGACGGGTTGCGTTGACCTGAGACTCTTTTTGTCTAGTGTGTTTATGGATAACGTGTAAATCTGATGTCAAAAACTATATTATTTCGATAATAATTGATTAACTGACCCAAAACCGAAAAAACCAAACGGAAATAACTGACCTAAACTAATAACCAACAGTTTGGTTTTGTTTTGTTTTTTAACTAAATATTCCGGTTGGTTTGGTTTTGGTTTCGGTTTCGGATATGCCCCATTCCAAAACCAAACACAGTGAACTTGTCTATAATGTTTGCTATTAAATATTAAGTTTATGACCCAAACTCGTTATTTGGGCCAAAGTTTTAGGACCAAATTTATTAATAAGTGTGTTACAAATACACTAGGCCAAATGTTTTAGGCCCAAAATCATCATTTTGAGCCAAATTTTTCAGGCCCAAAACTCAAGCCCAAATGTAAAACCAAAAACTGACCCATCACCAAACCAAACCCATACGTAACGAAAACCCGAAACCGAAAAGTTTCCTAAGACTGAAATTTTGTCTTGGTTCCGGTTTGAACCCAAACCAAACCATGCACACCAGTTTGGATGACTTTTGGACTCTTTGTAAGGTGCTTTTTATTCGTTATACACGGAAAACCTACAACCGCAAACCCGATCATTCAGGTTTCTCAATATAAAAAACTAAAACACAAACTCTTTTTTGACCGGCTAAACTAAAACAAATAAGTAACTCATCATTTTCAGTTTCTTTTTACAAAATACTTTAGCATTTCAAATTTGCATAAAAGAAATAATAATACAAAAAATCACAATTGCGTTATCGTTCTTTTATGCAAGCACAATATGACAGGAGGCAAAACTATATTCTAACTTCCATGGATCTTCTCTAGTTTATGTCCAAAGAAATTTTGGTTTAAAAGCAACTAGTTAATAGAAGAGCTTAGAGGTTGCAAAACGGATGTACTAGGCAAGTCAAGGCAGGTAATTTCTATACGTATTTAAATGGGCCTGATTCTTATAAGCAATAATGGATACACAGTACAGCCCAGATCCTAACCTTCTGACGAATATGATCCAATATTCCAATCCATAAAAAAAGTAACTACAAATTTAAAAAATAGCTTCTTTCAAACACTAAAATTAGTCTGTTACCTCTCACAAATGTCTAATTATTAATTAATAACTTTCATAAAATACATCTAATACATCAAAATAAAATGAAATGTAAACGGAGAACAAGTTGCCCGTTAGCCCTTTTTAGATAGCAAAAACTAAGTTTTTTAAAAACATCCATAGATATATGGGTCTGAACATTACTATACATGGCCCGTTGGACTCGACTAGGTAGCTCCATAGCTAGCCTCATGCCTAAGGAAACCAAAACTATAAAATGCAAAGGAGTATTGGATTTAAATAATCCAAATTATTAATTATTAGCCACCACCCGTCACAACTAGCAAAATATGTACTGGTGGTATCACATTTTAACATATTGACAACCAACGTACTATAATTAAAAATAAATATGTACCATTTAAAAAATCAGTTTATCTTCTATCAATCATACTCCATCGGTGGCCAATATATTAAGGGTGATGCTATTTACACAAAAAAAAAAAAAAAAAAAAAAACCCTTAAACAACCTTTATACGGACCGTGGAGGCCTTGATGGGCCGTTCTGGCCAAATCAGGGAAAAACGATGGGCCGTGGAGGCCTCCACGACCCGTCATAATACGAAGTACGAGGTGTCAGTCTGAACTCCCTGCAAAAGCAGGGTGTTCAGACTGAAAAAGTCTGAAATGTTGTTTTACCACGGTCCGTGGACTTATATTTTTTTTTTTTAATTTTTATAAAAAACACGAAACTTCTTGGGGAAGTTTGATGATTCTACGGGCCGTGGAGGCCTCGACGGTCCGTGGAAATTTATTTTTTTTTCAAATTTTATAAAAATACACGAAGCTTCTTGGGGAAGTTTGGTGATTCTACGGCCGTGAATGCCTCGACGGTCGGTGGATAGGCTTTTGGGATGGCCGTGGAGGTCTCCACGGCCCATCGTTTTCCATTTTTAAGGCCTCGACGGCCCATTGTGGTCTCCACAGTCCTTGAGAACCTTAATTTTTTAGCACGTTTTTTGTATTATAAACTTAATATTTGTGTTTTTTATAAGAAATAAAAAGTAATTTCTTCTCATAATCATAAATTAGTGTACACAATAATTTTTTTTCGTTAAATATTTTAGTATACATGATGAAAACAGTAACATACGATAAGCTAGGTTAAGTCGAAGTATTGGGGTGGTGGAACATCAACCCTTTGTATACGGTCGTCATATATCGTTTTCCACTCATTTGCCTCTTCATATCGAAACTCACACCATGTGCTATTCAGTTTTGGCATTGGGGCGCCTACTGCTAACTCAATCTTGATGAAATGATCTTTGTTAACAAAAGCAAACGATACGAACGCATGCTACGAATCGAAACCCACAGGTCTACGCTATCGTGCATCTCCTCCTTAAGCTGTGTGCGGATGAAGTGCCACATATCCTCTTTCCACCCTAAACCCACAGCTACGGATCGAAACCCACAGTTACCTTCTCCACGGACATTACGAATGTCTGTAATGTATTCACGATATTGAGATGGAAGCCATTCCTTAAACCTGTTCCGACCCGACCAGCCCGTTAACCAACCGGACTGTACGAACCGGACTGTTTCGACCCTACCGCCCGTTAACGAACCGGACTGTTCCGACCCGACCGGCCCGTTAACCAACCGGACTGTTCCGACCTTACTGGCCTGTTAACCAACCGGACTGTTCCGACCCGACCGGCCCGCTAACGAACCGGACTGATCCGACCCGACCGGCGCGTTAACCAACCGGACTGTTCTGACCCGACCGGCCTGTTAACCTACCGGACTGTTCCTACTACCCGACCGGCCCGGAGGCCCGTTAACCAACCGGACTGTTCCGACCCGACGGTCCGTTAACGAACCGGACTGTTCCGATTCGTTCGACCCGTTAACCAACCGGACTGTTCCGACTTGACCGACCCGTTAACCAACCGGACTGTTCCGAACCGACCGGCCCGTTAACCAACCGGCCCGTGAACGAACCGGACTGTTCCGACCCGACCGGCCCGTTAACGAACCAGACTGTTCCGAACCGACCGGCCCGTTAACGAACCGGACTGTTAGACCCGACCGGCCCGTTAACGAACCAGACTGTTCCGACCCGACCGGCCCGTTAACGAACCGGACTGTTCCGACCCGACCGGCCCGTTAACCAACCGGACTGTTCTGACCTGACCGGCCTGTTAACCAACCGGACTGTTCCGACCCGACCGGCCCGTTAACCAACCGGATTGTTCCGACCCGACAACCCGTGAACGAACCGGACTGTTCCGACCCGACCGGCCTGTTAACGAACATGACTGTTTTGAACCGACCGGCCCGTTAACGAACCGGACTGTTCTGACCCGACATGCCCGTTAACGAACCGGACTGTTCCGACCCGACCGGCCCGTTAACCAACCGGACTGTTCCGACCCTACTGGCCTGTTAACCAATCGGACAGTTCCGACCCGACCGGCCCGTTGACGAACCGGACTGTTCCGACCCGACCGGCCCGTTAACCAACCGGACTGTTCCGACCCGACCGACCCGTCAACGAAACGGACTGTTCCGACCCGACCCGACCGGCCCGTTAACGAACCGAACTTTTCCGACCCGACCAACCCGTTAACGAACCGGACTGCTCTGACCCGACCGCCCCTTAACGAACCGGACTGTTCCGACCGGACCGGCCCGTTAACCAACCGGACTGTTCCGACCCGACTGGCCTGTTAACTAATAAGACTGTTCCGACCCGACCGGCCCGTTAACCAACCGGACTGTTTCGACCCGACCGGCCCGTTAACCAACCGGATTGTTTCGACTCGACCGGCCTGTTAACAAACCGGACTGTTCCGACCCATCTTAAAGACTTATAAAAAACTAAACATTTATATTGACATCTCTAACCTATCTTAAACACTCACACTACACTTATAAAAAACCAAACAATCATTATTCAATCGTTGCCAATGATTACCAATGATTGGAAATGGATTAGGGTTTGATGACGGGCCTTGGAGGCCTTGATTGGCCGTCATTTTTGTCGGGTGGTGCCTCGATGGGTCGTGGAGGCCTTGACGGGCCGTGTGTGGTTGTGCAAATAAAAACTCTAGTTGTGCAAATTACCGGAGCCTATATTAAAAGTTGAAACCTAAGCACACTTCATTGGTGGCTAATTAGTTGGGATTATTTAAATCTACTCCAAATGTAAATGGTATAAACACATATTACCTGTTCTAAAACGTTCTTCATTGCAAACCGAACAAAGTCCCGCATCCATCAAAATACCAACGAATTTTCAGCCAGTTGGTTCCTCTAAAAACTTTTGCGACGTAACCTAGCAACATCCTTTGAACTAGGTGAAAAGTAGGATATAGGTATAGAACTGCATTGATAACGATAATTGCAACAGTTCAAGTTCAACGAGTTAGTAATTAATATACCTTTTACCAAAACACATGTATGTATATGGATTTGAAGTCCCAGAAAGGTATGAGATGTTCCTATTGTGATATCTGCCACATCACAAAAGATCGTAAGTATAAAGGAAAAGAAAAGAAAAGGAAGTTGTATATGAACCCATCATTCAGTGTTGGCGATGCAATGATAACCATTATATGGTTACTAGTGAGAATGCCCGCGCGTTGCCGCAGGTGTTTATTTATTTATTTTTGTCACGATTTAAATTGCCCAACGTTTTCTACATTATAATATCACTTATCCATTACATGGTAATGGTTCCATTAAATTCTTTTAACTAGCTCAACACATATCAAATGGCTACTAATTCATTATTTGATTAAGGCATCAATAGAATTTAGACACAACTTTCAAACCCTGTCCTCGCAGGAGGTGGAACCACCGGTTTAGCCCTAGCTGTATAAATTAATCTCTGTGATTCTTGTTCTTGTCACCCTTCAATATTTTGAAACTTGATTCCTCTATATTCTAAAATATGTGGGGTGCTTTCCAGGGGAAGTATAGAATTCTGGAAAGATATGATGCAGGGAGAATGCTAAACATAAAACCATAATCCAATCTTTCCAAAGATGCATGTCAATAAAACTTTAACTTCATACTCCGATTAGTTAAAAAATATCTAAATGATGATCATCTTGACGACTTATAAAATGTGAACGCTAAACTAAAGATCATAATATCTTCCTAAATCATATAGGTGAGATGTTTTAGGAAGGTCATTGTTTCTTCGGATAGAGCTATATATGCCAAAATCTTCTTGGTCCTGCATGATGATGTCTTAAGGTATTATTCGTGTTCTATGTTAGAAACTTACAAGAGAGAAAAAAAATTAAAGGAAAAACAAACCAATACATAATAAACAATGATTTACCAAGAATACCATTGTTACAACTTAGAAACAATAAATTCTTTGGACTTTTCAGGCCATAATATATTGATGCCCCATTTCAGGCCATAACATATTGATGCCCCAAATCCTTCACTTTTTTAACATGTAATAACATAATAAGAAGTTGACATGATTATATAGCCGTAACATTAGGGAGAATAGTTCTACGTACATACCTGTGTAACCATAAAAAAACAAAGAGTTTGTTGACTGGTTGTTTCCTAGTGCTAACGATCTAGTATTCACATGAAGGTGAAGAGCATTGTACAGGTTTCAAGGATTAAAACATTCAATTGGGTGTTTATGGTGTTTATGAAGGGGTTACATCTTCGTGTGGATACAAAGAGTGTAGAAGAGATATATGTCATTAGTATTAAAGGTTGTACATAAGGGCATAAAAGGAAGAAAATAACAAAAAAAAAATTAGAAACTTGTAAATGACCCTTGGTATACCATCTTAACTTTGGACAATTTGGACATATTTGTCTATGTCTCCTCCTTTATAATGTAGTATAGATATGTGTCTACTGGTTAAATGATATAATATGGATAAAAAAGAATGAAAGTTCAAGAGAAAGATGTGCATACAAAAAGAATGAAAGATCAAGAGAAAGATGGAGCATACAATTAAGTAGTAAGAAGATGGTGCAAAGATGAATGAAAAATGAATTCACAAGAAGGAAGAACGTGTGCTGATTCTACTATGAAGGCAGTGAAGAATCAAGAGTATAAGAAGTCAAAGATTTGGGAAAACTTTGGCAGATATACGAAAGATCCGAATACGACAAGCACAACTTCAAAAAATGGAGCAGTTCTTATCCAACAGGCAAGTCATCCTTCGAAGATTGAGTTACATTCTTGAATCTAATCCATATAGCAACACAAGATGAAGTGCTCAAGGCAAAATTTAAGGCAGAATTTGAAAGAACTATATCATGGTTTCTAAAAGATTTTCTAAATTTCAGTATATACATGCCAATCCCACCAAGTGATCATTTAAGGAAGGAAAATGGACCTTTTAGATCTCTACATGACTTTAGAAAGATTTGGATCATTTCATTCAGTAACTTTCTTCGGGTGCAAGTCCATCATTCTCCATGTTGTATTTAATTTCAAAATCTTGTGAGGATGAACAAAAAGTATATGAATTTTCTTGTACTGTTATTTATTGTGTTAATTATATATGATCTTCGTATCTTACCATGATAATTGATAGGATGAACTCTTATTTAAGTTTGTTTTAGAAAAGTAATAGAAACACCTAAATTTGAATCTTTTGAGTTGTACCAGCTAGGGGTGAAGCCCCTAGATCGTGGGTGTTCCAAGAAGGCACCACCCCCTAGGTGGGGATCTTAGTGCCGCTCCTCTGAGGGGGTGGCGGAGATCATGCGTGAAAAATGGACCAAGGGCAACGCATGAGAAGTTGATTGTAAACTATAAGTTGCTTCAGATTTGCTTGACTGGTGAAAAGTCGCATGAAAAATGGTGGTAAGTGAAAACTCCTCAGATGAGGTTTCTACCAAGGTTTCCACTTATGCAACTAGCTATAATCGTCAAGTGTTATATTGTTTCACGAAGTGTTGATTGTGATGGTTTGAACCCTATATAAAGGAATACATATGGTGTGTTTAAGAAACGAATACATTCTCTTCTCTTATAGAAATTATTGATTCCGTGCACACAAAAATTAGAAGGCGGTCTAGGGGCAAATCTAGAAATACAAAAAACACATCAACAATGACAAACGATGTATTTTGAACCGTTAGAACTTGTGAATGAGAGTGTGGGACGAAAGCTGACCGAAAATCTTCTGATCTAAGAGACCGAATTGGGCTCGTAAACCCATAGGTCCAACCCGATGGTTAGGCATTTGATATTTTATTTATCATGCGCACGGGTACCGTTTTGTATCTATACTTTTGGTTCAATTTTTAAGTTTAAGATTATGGAGAGTGACTTTTATAAGTTCACAAGGGTATTGTGATTCCTTTTATTTTAACAACTACTTATGTGGATCTAATATGATACATTTTCGTGTTTATTTTTAAGTATATATTCGGTTGGTGATACGTTTTGACAAAAAAAAATTCCGGACACAAGTTGGGTCAAATACAGTATGTTTTCACTAGGTGATATACATTGGAGTTACCTTATGTTTCGACATCGCCGTAACGTGTGGTACCATTATTTTATTTTAAAAAAACCATTTCCTTACATGCTTGAGTACGTTTCAGTGTAAATACAAGATGGTTTACATTTCAACATAAGTTTTTCTCGATAAAGAGTCCGGTCAAATATAATAGGTTTCCATGCTTATTTTTATGTGCGTTTTCAGTTGGTCTACGTCTTAATTTATATTTTGTTCGGAAACTAGTTGGGTCAAATGTTTGATGATATAAATTTGGGTTACTTTTAGTTATATATATATTATAGTTAGGTTTGCTTAAACAATTTCCGAAGTCAAACTTGTTTATGTATGTATAAGAGAGAATCGCATGGTTGGTCTCTGTACTTTTTCATATATTGCATTATTGATCCTAGTGGTTCATTAATTACAGAGTTGATCCTTGAGTTTAACAAAATTGCACTCGTGTGGTCCTTACCTCTAACTGTCGTCAATTTCCTCCGTTAAAAACAGGTAAATTACATTTTTGCCCTCAAATATATAAAAAAACAATTTAAAACTTAAACAAAAAAAGATAATATTAAACATATCCCCACCCTACCCCCTTCTTCTTTATCCTTAAACCACCACCATCTCCCCAAACAACAACCATCGCCCATCTTCCTCTACCACCACAGCCATCACCCAAACCCGACTATAAACCACGACCGCAAACCACAACCCTACCCACAACACAACGGTCGCAACCCACATACCAGACCCCATAACCCACATCCATCGACCCAACCTGACCAACCCTCATCCTGCTGCACCATTCCTAACCCCACCCACCTTGTCACCGCCGTTGTCACCATCCACCTTCACAAACACCACCACCACCTCCACCTTCACAAACCACTACCACCGTCACCATCACCTCCACCTTCGCAAACAAATAAACTAGGGAATAGATGCTGATTGACGGTGAATCATCGAGTCGGCCTGTGACCGGTGGTGGTTGTTTGTGTGTGTGCTTGTTGTGCAGTGTTTGTGTACGATTAGGTTAGGGGATTCCGACTGGCCGGTGGGTGGAGGTGACATGTTTATGGTTTCTTTGACAGAGGAACGATGGGTGGAGTTTGTAGGTAGGTTGAGAATAGAAGAAGGGAATAGGGAGGAGAAAGAAATGAGAGGGGGCGGGGAGACGTTACCTTTGTTCGGGGGTAGGAGTGGTCGGCCGGTGGTGGTTGTTCATGATGGTGTATGAAGGTGGAGGTGATGGTGACGGTGGTAGTGGTTTGTGCAGGTGGAGGTGATAGAAAAGGGGTATTTATTATAAATAAAAAAGGATTTAGGGTGATGGAGTAACACAAAAAGACCATAATACCCCCACGCGGGAAGTACGTGGGTGGACTTAACCAGAAAAGATAACAGTCGTTAGTCATGGGGATCACAAGAGTGCACTTTTGACAAACCTAGGGAGCAACTTTGTAATTAGTGAACCACTATGACGAAGAATGCAATCTCTGGAAAACACAGGGACCAACCATGCGATTCTCTTTATGTATAAACTCAAAACTTATATCTATACTATATATAAATATATCTCTTATGGGCGGAATTGTAATTTTACAATAAAACAAGTTTTAGACCTGTATGTACAACCATACGTTGCATCCCACCTTAAGACGCGTCTGTTGGTTTCTTTTTAAGACGTCGGTTACTATTATTGATGATACCAGCGGCTTCTTTAAACATCATAAACACCATTTTGTCTCCCAGTGCGTAACTGACAATGAATGTTAATGACAATTGAATGTTCTTAAATCATCCCCGTCTCTTCAGATCACCATCCGTTTAAATTAAAACCTACTTTAAGCCCTGTCGATGGCAGAGAGATTGCTGGAAAATCGATTGTGAGGTTGCTGAATACAACACCCCCAAAGATTGCTGGCTCATAATCGATGGAAGGGTACGTATATCTATCTTTTCATATAATCGAAAATTGATGACCGTGTAAGCTGTGGGCCTGTGGTTATCACGGTTCTCCTTCGATTCTTGTAAATTTTCGTTGACTTGATTTGGAATGTTACAATTGGCATATTTTCAAATCATGCAATCGTAGGTTTCTCTTGGTAAATGACTGGTTCATATGGATATGTTTGTTTTCATTGTGATTTAAGCTTTATTGGTGCTGAGTGTTTGAAGCTTTTTTGATAAAGGGGTTTTATTTGACTTTCTGGTCAAAGTAGGTGTATTTTAATCAGAAATTTGATGTGTATCACGACAAAATATAAGAAAAGTATTGTAAATCCATGATCAAGAACACTTAGTTGTTTAAGGACTAAATCTTTGCAAATACATGAGTAAAGGTTGTATCTGTATGTTGGTTTGAACTTTGAAACTATCTTAGATATAATTTTTTTTCATTGGAAAAAGAGGATATGATACAATGAAACATGAGGTTAATTTGCTCTTTACATTGGAAGTTATTATAATGACTTGAGAATTAGTTACATTTGATATCAACTGCGTAGCTAATGTTTATTTTTTCTTGTAGTTTTATTTTGCATCTCAAATGGCGAACCGGGCTCAAATTCCTACTAACAACGCAGCACTCATTGGCATGATTGTAGATGAGGTAATGTATATATTTTTTTCTATGATAATTGATATGTTCTATGAAATCTCTGTTGTTTTATTGTGTGCACTTCCTGTTTACATTTTATTGGAATTTTTCACTCTATTTATGTTCTTATTTGTTTCTTTAGTTACTAGAGGGTGCATCTCTGTTTCATCTCTTTTAAGAACCACAAATACTATGAGGACTGCGAGAACCGATAAATATCATTTGTTTATATGTGTATTATCTAAGATTAACATGACTAGCAAACTACATTATTATTATTATTATTATTAATATTATTATTATTATTATTATGTGAATAATATGTGTGTATTGGATTGGTCCTTACAGCCTACTCCAAGATAATTCATAGCATCAAACCTTTCTTTTTTATTATTTCTAATGATATTCAAGAAAATATGAGATACATGCAGTGGAGTAAGGCCGTGCTATGCTTGTAACATCACATATGTATTTGCCAAATATTCTTGAATTGGTTATTGGTAATATATTGACTTTTTTTGCTTTGGCTATTGATGATTTCATGTTCTTGGGTTTAATTCAAGTAATGTAAAGCAAGCAAAAGAAAATATGCAGCCATGACTACTTCCTCACGACCATCATCATTGTCACAATAGGCATCACCGCATCATTGCATCCGCCGTTGCCACTTTTGAAAGTTGGTTACTATTCTACAAAGTTACCTTACCCGAAGCCATTTTAACATGTTACACATCCCGATCGACCCACACTGCCCGTTTTGCCATGTTTACCTATCAACAATACCAATTTAATTTGTGATCATCTGTTGATCTTTTTAAACGTATGATGATTTGCAGTTGGATCAAGTACAAGTACTTCTAGCCTTAAAAAAATTAAAAACTAAACCTTGAAACAATAATGGTATCTATCAAAATTGGTCACTGCATTCACGCCTCAGTACACAATTGGTGCTATGTCGTAAGCACGAGCAGCCTCTTCTTGGGTGCCTGCAATTAACACGGTATTTGGTAAGTGAACTTATTAACATTTTTGCAGTTTCTATGTGAAGTAGGATTATGTGTGTGTGACTTAGCCGGTCTAAAAAAAATTATGACACGGTTACAAAATGTCGCGCCCAAGGTGTGAGGCTGGAAAACACGCTAAGGGCTTAAGGCAGCGCCTCATGCACCTCTAGGTCAAAATTAAAAAATGGTTTGTAGGATGTTGATATGTAAAAACAATCAAAGGGTTGAAGAAATTGTGAAAGTTTACTTAGTAAAAAGATTGGTGGATGCGTAAAATAGATGATTTTTTTTTTTTGAACGGTATTATTTGAGCTCAGTGTGGATATTTGATTCAAGTGCATGACAGCTTGTTGGATGCAAATGCTATTAATGGTTATGCTGATTTCATGATTGCTGACAATGGTTGATTAATGTACTAATACCTTCGTTGCTACTTCACTCTATTTGCCTATGTGAGTTGTTTTTAACTGATACCAGTATTATACTAACTTGCACAGATATGTAGCTTATGGCTTTATATTGTAGCGTTTATCATTATTCAATAGCAAGTTTGCAATGGTGAAAACAAGGAACAAAGAACCAATCAAGACTGTTAAAAATCGAGTCGCCCCGCCGCGGAGCGCGGGTAACCCACTAGTCTCTATCACGTATCTCTTTTCCTAAAATTTACACTAAAATCACTTTTGTACAAAACAAAAAAACTACAACAATCAACTAATATGTATCACTCATTTAGTCTATGTTACCCTTCAATGGGTTGTTTGCCTTTAGGATCTGATATTGAACTTCTACAAGTCGAACTTGGTGGATGATTAGGATGCGCATTTGAAGACGAAGGCCAAGTGCTAGTGGAACCACTAGCAGCCGTGGTTGTGGTCGTGGTGGTGGATCTAAAAGACCGAGAACTTGTCCTGCTAGAATTCCCTGTTGAAGAAGATGAATTGGAGCGTCTACTTGGTCTTCTGCTATATATACCCTGGCACCCTGGCCTGGTTGGTTCGTCTAGCGTCCCGCCATTCTTGGACAGCATCACCACAACCTGGCGCATGGTGGGCCGTAGTTTTGGGTCAGATTGGGTGCATAGTAATCCGATTTGTACGCATGTCGCTACTTGCATCGGGTCAACTGATGTGGCTAGTGTTGAATCCATAATTTGTAGAGTTTTTCCCTTTGCATATAGCTTGTATGCCTGCAAAAATCTTGATGTTTGAGCTATAAATTACAAGTTTATTGTAGTTGACTTTGAAAGTCAAACAGACTCCACTTTGAGCTACAACTTACAATATGACCCAATTATTAGAACTTATTAACAACAACAATTTATTTTAAAGTTAGTTTTTACGAAGCAACTATATATGATTTTGCTTAGTAAGTGTTGCATTTGACTTCAAAAAGTCAAATTATGCATAAAACAAACAGAATTATTACCCAATCAAGTAGATTTTCACACTCTGGGTCAAGTTTGAAGGTAGAGTTCTTGTGACCACTAATGAGCTCTAGAACCACTACACCAAAACTGTATACATCTGCCTTCACTGATAAATTTCCATGTAAGGCATACTCTGGTGCCATATATCCACTGTATTTACAAAAATTAAAGTAAAAATTATTAAACAAATAAATATCCATTAGATAGTTAGACAACAGTATATTCCACAAACTTTGAATTGATCAAATAATAATAGCATTAACAATTAAGATCCATCTTTAATTTTAAAAGTCATCCATATCATCATTAGAGTGCTTAAGTGCATTTTTAAGGTTATCAACTTTAATGAGTAATCAAATAAAAAAGGGCATTGGATTTTAATAATCCAAGCGTTTACTCGTTGGCTGGCAATAATCTTTATTTCAAAAAATTTCAACAACAATCCCAGGTTTCAATATATTGTCCGACAATGAATCTATGTTAACAGGGAACTAACTCAGTTAGTGAATGCTGACGTGGCATGTTAATGCTGACGTGGACGCTGATATGGCATGGTTAGTCATTAGTTAAAAAAAGGTTCACCAGATGAAAAATGTTTGAAAGTTGCGGCCGTTGTTGGGAATTTAAAGTACAGATTATTGACGACCAATGGTTGAAAGTTTGGATTATTAAAATTCAATACCCCGATAAAAAATTTAGTTGGGAGGACATACTTGGTACCGGCTACACGGGTGTTGACATTAGTTTTATCTTCAGGGTAGAGTCGGGCCATACCAAAATCAGCAATCTTGGGTCTCCATTTACTATCTAACAAAATATTACTTGCTTTTATATCCCTATGAATGATCCGATCATGCGAGTCTTCATGAAGATAAACTAAGCCTTGTGCTACACCGAGGATTATAGCATATCTTCGTTTCCAGTCGAGTACATCTCTCTTTGCAGATTCTAAAGCAAATAAAAACATAAAAAAACTAAAAATAATTTTTTTTTTTAAGATTTAGAGAAACAAAACGAAGGCGAAGAGAACATACTGAAAAGAAGCTTATCGAGGCTCTCATTGACGACATATTCATACACCAAAAGCTTCTCAGGGTACGCGCAATAGCCCAACAAACTCACAACATTTCGATGTTGTATAGAAGCCAATAATTTAGCTTCATTTGTAAATTCCCTTTTCCCTTGTTTTGATGTCTCTGAAAGCTTCTTTACTGCTATCTCCCTACCATCCTGCAACTTCCCCTACACATCCAAACAAAAGAACTCATAAATTCATAACAATAATCAACAATTGATCAATGATCATTTGATCATCATGAAAGTATTAATTCTCTTATTTTTGAATTTCTTTGTTTTATATATCAAATACTTATTATCCTCAATTATGAAAAATTCACTAAACAATCATGGAAACTATATCTTATAAAATCTTATAAAAGCATACTTTAAAAACCAAGTTACATCCGGAAAACAACAGATATGAATCAAACCTTGAAAACCGGGCCAAAACCACCTTGCCCAAGCTTATTTTCCAAATTATTTGTAGCACAAATTAGTGTTTGAAATGTGAAAATCTTCTGTTCTTGAGGTACATCAACTTTCTTCTGAACTTCTTCTGGTGTACCTTTTCATCATGAATTACCATATTAGCACATAAAGAAACAATTTAATCAAATAAAATGTTTCAGAAACAACTAAAAATACAAAATTTAATGCAATCTTCAACTGGGTATACAGGATTCTTACTTTTGGAACATGAATCACATGGCTTGATGAGTTCTAGACAAAAATTTTTGAAGGTGACCATGTTGGCCACAAACCATAAATGTTATAGAGTTGACTATTTAAAATGTTCAAACAAAACAACAGAGCACAAATAGAGATTATAGAATGTAGATCTACATTAAAACGACCTATTTATTGGTTTGTTTACTATGCCGGCTAAAATATAATATGTGCATATTAAAATAAGCACAAGCATGTCATTTGGTATTTAATATATCTCACACGTCTCTGTGGTTATTGTTGACCTCTTCTTCCTTGTCTTCGTGTCCAAACATGACTTCGTTTTGTCTTGAACCAAACGCAATCATAGATTCATATTGCAGCCCATTAAACTATAAGATATCGGATATCTTGATTTCTGAAAATATTCTAGCTTTGATTTGTATTATTGTTTATTAATAAAAAAATTATTTGAAGATTCAAACTATTTTGAAGATACTAGTGAGATTAGACGTGGTCAATAGTTTTTTGAGATTATTTTATTCTAGTTCGTAATATTTTAAAATTTATATGTTACTATTTCAGTATTTCTGACAAAAGAAATAATTTTATATCGGTACATGTTTTTTCATGGTTTTCGGAAGATGTACTCTCACACTCTCCGTTCATCACCAACTCGTTCATCGTTGCCCACCACCACTACCGCCGGCTCATCATCACTATAAAGTTATACATAATTCACAACGAATTTTGACTATAAGGCTATGCAAAGTGGGTTGGCGCCATCTCTCCAAATGGGTACATGTTCTAATTGGTGGCCAACCCTGCCATCAACTTTTTACCACTCACGCCAACCAAGCCACTCATGAGGGAGCCTTTGGCGCCTTCATTTGGTGCCCTTGGGGCGGTGTGCCGAAAACTAACACGCCGAGGAGGAAAGGGGTGCTAGACCACACCATCCATCCAGGGCCGTCCCTGAAAATTCAGGTGCCCGGTTCGAGTCGTGTAATATGTGCCCTTTAGTCTTAGGTCTTTTAATCAATGTTTACATAACCGACGCGGACGTTGAATCGGTGTCCTTACCGGTTCCCTTGTAGGACCGGTCAAACCGGATAGAGAACTGAAAGTGTCGTGATAATTATAAAAATAATATGTTTGGATAATTGGCTCATAAAAAACCACCATTTTTTAAAATTCCATGATAATTTGAAGGGCCATTATTTTATGTCTAGACTTCAAAAGTCTTTTAATAAAATGAATCTGACTTTTATCATGTGCAAAAGTGTGAGACAACTACTGTCTTGTAGTACTACTATATATTAAAATTTACTGCAAAGGCTAGACAATTACTGTACCACAACATAAATCTCAAGTAACACACTTCAACCGTTTTTTAATTATGTCGTATCCTTCCAATCTAGTTTTTCATGCATGACTTATCTTCTTCCTTATCTACTTTTCACCTTCTTGCGTTTATAACCAGTGATGTTTGAGATGAGATCTTTTTTTTTGGTCGAAAACAGAAAGAAAATACTTGCAGAAAGAAAACACTCATTGCCGCTCAAAGTGCCCCTTTAGAAATTGGGCATGGGCCGGAAGTCCTCCCCGCACCCCCTCAGGGCCGGCCCTGCATCCAGCCTAAGTGAACACCTAAAAAATAATCTAATAAGAATAAATCCAATAATAACATCATTTTAAACTAAGGGGAAATCCTGATCAAGATACCAACTTCTGGGTTTATTTGGATTTGTAGCGTAAGGTTATGGATTGAGATTATAGACACTTGTCTCATATGTCAGGAAATACGGATGAATGATGATATGTGTATGGCTAGTTATCGGAATTAAACGAGCCCCTCTTTATCTTAATCCTGTTAATAATTTAGCAATAATCTAAGAATATATGATTTATATCCAAATTTAGAGTAGTTTTCGCCATTTGCAGTATTTATCCAAAAAAATCATTTCTTGAATATATGAATGTGTTGACTTTTTCTTAGTCAACATGATGCATTTTGTTAACGGCTTATGGTACATAATTTCTACTCCATACTAAACTACACCTAATTATCACATTGCTTAGAATGAAACCCAATACATCTCACTAAGAGTCAAGAAGCTCTACCAAGTTAGCTAGCCCCACATTGTCCAACATAATGCACAGTACTGACCTTGGGGAGAGTGAGCCGCACCTCCGGGCTTCATCCGAAGCCCGATTTCCCGGGGGCCAAAAAGTTAATTGTTTTTAATTATATAGGCAAAGTATGCTTATTAAATGGCTCATGACAAAAAAAAAATGTCATTGCTTTCTTTATTAATTGACAACAATATATGAACTTAAGATATTCAAACATATAATTATAAAGTGAAACACTACTTTGGACTGAATGCACGATAAGTATCTCCTACTCCGAGTCAACTTGATCCATTCCATTTACAAGGTGGGTAAGATTTTCGTGTTATGAATAATTGAGTCAGATACAATGTCATTAATAGTTTCAGATACAATGTCATTAATAGTTTCATATTATCTATATTATCTTATTAAGAAGGAGTGACGGCTATAAAAGTAATTTTGCTGGGCGTATAACTTAAGAAGCAACATGTACAATATATTTAAGCAATAAATTTAAGGGTATTATGGGGAGAATTGTGACAATTAAGACACATAGGAGGGTAATGTAGACATTTCACCCACCTCCTCCTTCACAATATCAAGACACTTTTACAATTTTACCCTCCTCTCCTCTCCTCTCATATCCCTGCCCTGATCTGTTTGCCTTCCCTCAACCGACAATCGTCTCCCATTCCATCTCTTTTAATACCTTGGTATCTCTCATTAATATTCAAGCTTCTTAAACTCTCTCCTTCTTCATCATCAAGCTACGGTTTCATTGGGTTAACAACAAATTAACTATTAGCCCCAAGGTAGATGAACAAACTGGTATGTTGGTGGGTTTGGCAGTGGCGCTAGATGGTGGTGATGGTGGTGTTGGATGGTGATGTTGGATGGTGGGTTTCTTTGTTGAGTTCATAGCATCAATTGGTATATAAACAGACGATTGTTGTGCTATGGTAACCTCATAGGTCAGTATACAGTTTGATTGCAATTTAAACGATTGTAGAGATCCGACGGATGAAAATGGCGTGCCCTTCCACATCCTATTTCATGTTCTGTTCTGTTCTCGTTCTCACCACCACCCGCTCAAGGTATGTCATGGTTTTTCTCGCTACCAATACAGTAGTAAGATTCCAAGCCATAATTCGCTTTTGTTTGAGTTTTTGCCTTATGTTGTTCTCAGTGATTAGCATCTCTTGGCTTAATTATCATCTTAAATCTTTATGTGAGATTATAATAGTTAAAAGAATTTAGTAGGACTTTTTTGTATGTACACTTGTATTTGTATCTATATTTCATTTTCTTTGTCAGGTGAATTAGAAGAGAATATAAGAGAGTTGTTTAAAAAAAAAAGAACTGCCCTATCTATAGTTTTCATCAATGAGATTTATGCAATTGCTTAAAGAAGGCTTAGGAGACAGGGTAAAGTCCGTACACGTGACATTGGGGAATGCAACATCGACATGGCGATATCAATGATGTATGTGATTTCATACGTGTGAATATGTGTCATGTTTCAAATGCATTCAAACTACTAACTAATATGACATTTAGGGATTTTCAGTGATTGACAAAGAGCCATTAACAGTTGGAGTTTCTGTCAGCTTACCAGAAGCATATGATCAGTGCACGAGGGGTCCCTTTTTGGAAATAAAGAACAGGTACTTGCTCTTGCATGTTAATCTTATAAATGTGTCTGTTGACGCAAACTAATTGTATCAGTTTTCTTCTACAGGCTTTGAAGTTTCGATAGTTTTGGGGAGATGTGGCCAAGTTGTACCAATTTAAAAGCAGTACCAGGGAATGTGTTTGTAAGTAATGTGCTTCCAGTGTTGCCACAATGCCACTTAGGCTGGTTTGTTTTTGGAATCAATAGTTGTTATTTTATCTTTTTATTTTTAATTTGATAGTCCGACTGTCCGAGAGTGCAAGCCTGAAAAGATATATCTCATTATAAAAAGAGTAACTGAGTATGTGCTAAGGCGACACCTATCCTTGACAGAAGATAAGATTATGCACGCTGTTGATCAACTTGATTTTTCATTGGTTTGTGATGGTGGAGGTATATAAAAGAATTATGTTATACGCCATTTGTACATCTCTTGTTTTTTAGAGAACGCGAATTTCTTGGATTTAAGTGATTGGAATCTATCTTGCTATTCAGATCTGGCTTCTGATGGAAGCTTGCTTGAAAGTTTTGATACCCTGGCTAAGCGTCTACGTCTTCTCAGTGACGTTCCTTTGGGAATCTCCGGTGTGCAGCCTCTGGACTCAGGTTTAACGCTTCCGAATGATGCATCACTTGTACCCTTGGGATTTCGTATAATTCCCTTAGATCCCAAATAAGTTGAGTTCATAATTACCTTTTCTTTATCTTTTTTCTTCTCTCTCAAATGACCCTTTTGAGTTTTGACCTATAAAACATCCCGAGGTAAACAATATACATAAGTATTTCTTCATTTCATTACAGGGCATTAATTTTTTCTTTGTTACTTTTCTATCCTTTTAGGTTCGCGGACTAGGTTCAAAGACATGGTTTTTGCTTTATGGACCTCCTGGTGTGGAAAGACATTGATTATCAGATTATATGTTTGATTTGTGTTTTGAATTTTGTGTGTGATGAGCAGAAAAGGCATTTCAACATCAGCTAATTGAAGATCTCTGCTCAGGATGTGTGTTAAATTAGATTTTATTTTGTTTTTTCTTAATTTTATTCTTTTCGGTGTTTCATCAACCACACATGCGCTTCCAACCTATTTTTGGTTTGCTAATTTTAGTTTTATCCTATATCTTATTGATTTTGATTTTAGCTTTAAATGTTTACGGATCTTGTATTGTACTATTTCATACAAGAAAACTCTCTCAAATTTAGAATGTGATGTTGTAATGACAATCTATATGTCATCCACACATAACCCAACACTAAATAGACATCCACCAAAAAATGACACATGCTTGCCTATAGCATTCTTCAAAACACACATGGTTGATACTTGACAGGGCATCTGTTGAATGTACAGGGTGTGAGACCTGTTGCTGGTGCATTGACTACTGCGGTAACTTCACCCACCTCATTGCCACTGCAGCAGAACCAAGTGGCTTCTCTTAGAGGGATCTCTTCCACCTGTCCAATTGGGATGGATGACGAGGCGTGCCAAATGAAGGGTCTCTATGGTTCCTCATCTTCTCCTTATGACACCTCAGCAAGAACTCGTTCACAATCGTCTCATATGATGGGAGTTGAAGTTGATGCTCAGGATGATCCCATTATAGGAGTTTCTGTAGATACTGTTGGCGGTAGGCAGGTTTGAAAATGATTTCTATGTTTTATATTTTAATTTTCTTTCTGTTTCCAGATATTTTTTTTATCAATTTTGATTTCATAACATGTTTTCATCATGTATATATTATTTACCATGTGTTCTCATCTTCTTTAGGTTGCATGCGATCAAAGTTGCAAGAACGAGATTTTGCCGGTACTCCTTATGTTCCTGTTTATGTGTCACTTCCATATTTGGCAGATTTATACTAAAATTGCTAAAGTCTTCACACAACAAATATATGGGCCAAGTTTAAAAGAACGGAAACGAGCCTTGAGGCGTTTTCCCTTCCCCTCATGAGGCGTAAGCCTCGAGGCGAACGGAGGCATAAGCTCGAGGCGCAGTAAGAAAATAAATATGGAAATTATGTGTCTATAAAAATAAAATACTTGACCTTGAAAAGTGTGAAAACATCAAAACACATATCAAAAATAAATAATTGACCAAAAAGTCAAACACCAAAAAAACACATCAAAAACACCCGAGGCACATATTTTCTTAGCGCCTCAGCCCTTAGAGGCGTATGTACAATCTGAACCCCATGAGGTGCGCCTCAAACTTGTTTTCTTAGAGTTTTGCCTCGAGGCGTACGCCTCACTCTTTTTTTAAACCATGTATATGGGTCATTTATCTTGGGTCAAATAGAAAAATCCAGACACGTTTGACTTAATATTGTGTATATTCATATTCCTTAGTTTTCATTTTCACATGAACATGTGCTGAATGCATAGCCTGCAAAACCTCCAACTTTAGTAGCTTCTACTAAGTCTATATGTATGCATCTACTTCTTGAATATACTGTAGCATTATTTGTATTTATACTTTACGAATGATAATTTGGTTTATGTATCAGTTTTTTATATGTATATAAAAATCTAGAAATATACTCGAACTCCAACTTTTCACCTACTTTACGAAAACCACAAAATTTTCAATTTGCATATAATATGAAAAACAGACAAATATAAATACGAAAAAAATCCATGCCTTGCTTTTTATGCTACAAAAGCAGAAGTAAAAAAACGGCCTGATCAAAGCAGTGGTATTGTATCCATGCAGGAATACACAGAAAAATGTCTTCCGATAATCCCAACATTAGTGAAGAATTTGGAGAAGTAAACTTCCCTAATAGTTTAGCCAACATTGTTAGTGTTTGTAGTTTGTCCCTTTATTGAATTAGAAACTCATTTGTTGTGACTTCTGATAAACTGTGCAGTCTGTAGGTACAGTGGCAGGCTCGTGAAGAAGATTTTCTGGGCTAGAACAGGATGCCGAGCAGTGCAGATGAAATTCCGCAGTTGCAGCAGATGAAAACAACATTACTGAATTGCATTACTCTGACCACCGATAGAGACCAGTGGAGATGGGAAGGCTTGGACGACGGCTTGTCCACAGTTGCAGACTGCAGGAAGGCTCTTTATAAAGCTGCAGCAATTGAAAGAAGACAGTTTCACATGTGCTGGATATCATGGGTTCCGCTTAAAGTTAAAAAATTTATATGGAGAGCCGAGATGGAGCGTCTTCCTACCAAATTGGCGTTATCAAGAAGGAATATTAATATAACGAATTTGACTTGTGTTATGTGTGATACGGACATCGAAAGCGCGGAACATCTTTTTACAGGTTGCGGGTTTTCCTTTGGCGTTTGGACGATTATCGGGAATTGGTGCAAATTGAATCCGGAGGTAGCTTTTTTAATTCTACTATACTCAACTTTTATAATTACTATAAACTCATCTTCTGATTTGTATTAAACTTCTGTCCAATAATTGTTAATCATTTATTTGTATCTTTGATTTGATTGATGAACGATTGATTATGAACATTTGAATCAGATTGCTTCAAATTGCAAACTAATTGATGGTGTGTTGTTCACTCTTGTTTGTAAGTTGTAACCACTCATACAAGTTTTAACTCGTGTAGCCATCCGGTTCAGTACACTTTTGTGCATCATGGGTTAAATGCTCGCGTGTATTGGTGATTTAGTAATTGATTACGCTAATATCACCAACAAATTTAGACCTAACATCAGTAGTATGTGTTTACTTGATCTTTTTGAGTAATCCCTAATCCACCATGATTGAAACAGTTTTGCACCAGGTGCCATACAGTACATTCCCAAGTTATTTGCCGATCAAGAAAAGCGTAGATTTCAAGGTATAGATAGCAAAATATGTCGGTTAATTGAGTTGGGATACGGGTTAATTTTTTATGGGTCAAAACAGAACTGGGCATGTTAGGTTGACTGGAAGCAGCTTTGTCCAAAACCTTTTGTTATTTCATAAACAATCAGTATGACCACCTATGATTGCAAAAATCACATTACTTTAATAACAATTTAATTTATTTATTAGAATAATTGAAGAGGTTAGGTCTAAATTTTAAGATAACCTCATCTTAAAACTGTCATCTTTGCTTTTAAGATAACCTCACAAAAATTCAGATATAAAGATTTAAATGCACAGACATTTTACAAGCAAATAACTGGAGGTGTATATTATAGGTTTGTAGAATACCTCAAAATCATTAACCAACTCATGAAGGAAGCTTCGGCGAAATGCATTTTATTGCATACTACTGTGAAGGTACTTTGATAAATATTCATATGTAGATTTAGAAGGTGTTTTATATTTCACATTGTTACATGCTTGACATAGCATCTTTATATTAAATTTTTAGTCATCTTTTTCTTTAATTATGACGGGGCTACCAATGATTGGAATGTCTACTCACGATACCTAAATCCTAATGGAGTCGATGTGTCTCATTTAATATTTTCTTTTTAACATCCGGTTTTTAAAGACTGATGATAACATTTGGCAATAGTTTTGCTACATGGGGTTTACGGTGATATGTATGGTTATGGTTATGCAATTTATGGTCCTTATTCGCTTATGCCAACAATTGGTTATGATGGTCACCTTTGTGATGCTCGGCAGTGCTTATATTCAAGTCCTATTTTCAACAAATGAATAAAAAAAGTTATCGCACTCAAATTTATAAGAATGCATAGAACATGCTCAGCGACAACTTGCCTCTGTTGTGAATTTGTGCCACCCCCACATTGGGTAAGTATTATGGAATGAAAATGTTAGGAACCCGTAATGGGTTGTTCGTATTAGATATCGTAATCCTATATGTCATCAATCTGACACCCGCCGCAACGCGCGGGCAATCCCACTAGTAATAACAAAAGTTGGCCATGCATCCAAACAAAAATATAAGCTTAATAAAAATTTTGCAATATAAATGAAACTAACTTACATCTTTATTATTTCTAATATCGTATCCTAAATTGCGTATATTATGATATGTTTTTCACATAAAATAAATATAAAACTTAAGCCTTTTATATGCCATATATACAGTACCGCGTTATTATATATATATTTTTTTGAACGGCCAACAAATTGGAATCACTCACGGAACACTGGAGTATCATTGTGTCACTAGTGTTGCACGCGATCATATTCCACCACCATGTCACCAATTCAGGAGGAAACTCATAATTATGAGAAAACCCCCTTTGTGAGATTCGAACCCAGGACCTCATGGCCCCTAAGTCTTATCTCACCACCAAGATACCACTAGGCTATAATGCCTTGGGTTACCGCGTTATTATATTGATGACTTTTTCTTCGTTCGTCATCATACCGTTTGTGAAGACAATTTCTTCCTGGTGTATTAAATAGAATAATAATAATATATATAGTTCACACTTGAAAATACTAAAAATCACATTAAATTATTATTTTTTACATATGTTTTAATTTTATTTTTCTCTGTATGTTACTAAATGACAGTTATTGGTATCATGTAGAAAATTACCTAAGTAAGCCATTTTAGTAAGATTTGATTTATGAACACTGCTCCCTCAAGTCCTAAACGACTACATATGTCGGAGAAAACATGTATTACAAACAATCACCATAATCTATCAATGTTTTTGCTAATATCCTCGACAAAACGATTAATATGGGAATTACGTGTATACATTTTTAGATTAGCAAAATATGAGAATATTTATGAACTCCAATAATTAACATGTTCGACATAATATTGACGAGATACAAAGCGTCAAAGCATTATAAATGTATGATTGTTAGATTGGCTTGTCGTCTTGGTAGCAAAACGAATTGCAGTATTAGAGAACGTTTGGCTACCATGCTCATGACCATTTTCTATCTCTTCGCATGATTAGTGTTTAGGCGAATTCAAACATGAACACTTAATTGGGCTAGGCTCCACCTTATTATGCGGGTTTCCTTGAGTACTTGCAATTACGTCATTACACTAGTCGTGTTTTCATCTTTTGCTAAGTTAAAAACGGCATGACAGCACTCCTATGGGTAGTTGGTGCGTGCGTCTTGAACCAAACACACATCACATCGTTTTTGGTTTCTACAGAATGCTATGGTTGATCACTATCCTCGCTAATATGATACTTCTTTGTATGTGTTTAAACAAGTAGGCTTTACTGGTAATAATTTGTCAAAGTTCCATGTCTTAAGTAGCAAAAAGAAGTATTATTTTGTCATTTCTTACTTATACAAAAAAAAAATTACGCACAACACGAAGTCACGTATGTTTGCTAACACCGAATTATGTATGTTTGCTATGAGCCTATGATATGCAGGCAAAAAGCTTTTATATACGTACAAAACTACCAATTACGTAGAACATGCAATTTTGATTGTATTGATGTCCTTAAATCTCTAATATGTTAAACGCATAAATACGTGACTAGAGAGTCCTGCATCTAATTATGTAAGACTATCTGATGTGAGCTAGTGCCCATGGGCACCTCATTGTCTGGCTCCCCCACCACCACCCGGCCTGTAGGCGCCATGAAGAGGGGCTATATATGGGGATGGTCGCCACTCCACTAGCGGACGTTGGAGGGGGAGAGACTGGAGGCCACCTTGAAGCAACCAATCATATTTTTTTGAGGGAAACGCTAAACAACATCATGGAAGTTAAAGGGGACGCCATTAATGCCTCATAGCCTATCTGCTGCAGAAGTGACGTCTACGTGACACCATAAAATCCATGGGGCTCTTTTCTACACCGCTCACCTTAAATGGTTATTGTCCCGACATTATAGTAGACCCATAAAATAACTATGATTATTGTTTTTTATCATTAAGCGTCTACACATATAATAAAACTAGCTATAACCATAAATTGTTAATAAAAAGAAGAAAGTTGAAATGTATAATTTTCACGTCAAACATCATTCATCACGAGTGGTATCGTTTTCAGAATATTTGAAAGCCCAACGTTATTACATATTTTCAAATAATTTAGACTCTCTCTCTAAATATTATATTTCATAATTTTCATTAATTTATTAATGGTGGATTTTCAAATATCAAGTAAACTAGTTTATCCCTCGGTAACTTCCTGGGTTTGACAAATTTAATATGAAGTGAATAAATGTGCGTACTATAAAAATAATATGTCATTTTTTCATATTTTTTTTTAAAAAAAAATCAACACTCAATAACTCATAAAACCAACTTCTAATTCTAAAAAATTTTATTTAAGCACCTCTTGATCGAGTGAAGTCTCTATACAATTTTGTCATTTTCTCAATACACTATAAAGTTACGATGTGATCCTGAAAAAAAAAAAAACAATCACATTGATATCAAATGATATGACATGATGATGATACACAATTATGATATGTAAAGTGAGCATTTTCAGATTTCTTTTTGTAAAAAATCGACACTCGATAACTCATAAAAGCTACTTCTAATTCTACATGTGCATCTCTTTCAGGAAGTCTCTGTACAATTTTATCACATCTTTGATACACTCTAAAGTTGCAATGTGAACCTGAAATAAAACAACCAAATTGGTATCAAATGATATGTCATGATGATGATACACGATTATGATATGTTAAGTGATCATGTGTGAAAAAATAACATACATGTATAATTTTTATTATAGATATACAATCAATTACTTTAATTGGATGACACCGAATAAAACAATCAATAGATAAGCAGTGAAGATTCATTTTGAAGATAAATAAAAAGATCTAACCGCTATCGACTAAAAAATTTATGGGATGGCAACTTTTCATGTCTCCCGACTATTTTCTCTACTCATAAATAATTTAAGTATTTATTTCAATAATCACCATGTGTCACTCGATTTCAAAGCACATACATGAAAAATGATCTAAGAGGCATGCATGGTAGGTTAATTAATACTTATCAGCTAAAGATTTACCTGATGTCTAAGAATCATAGGCTACACCTAACCGGCTTAGCAACATTTGTAATCACTGTTTCTAGCAACACCAATCAAAATACAAAAAAATAAATTCTTATCAAATTGACTACATCTGTGAATACATACGTTGTAAGTTGGTTCTTATATATATAGTAGGTTCAAAAACATACATATCATCTTAACATGATTAGTGACTGGCCTAGATATGATTAATGAATTACTTAAACACATTGTGTTTTTTTTTTCTGCATGAACAAAAAACAACTAAAATGTCAGGGTTTTTCTTTTTTCATTTTTGTATATCACTATGGTACTCGTTGGAAATATAATAAAACGCTCGTTAATTTGGTGTAAATTTTTTTTTTTTAAAAATGTCGTATAAAAAAGTTAGTAATGTTTAAAAATTGTGTGGGAGTACATGCGCCATGCACAGTATAACAAAGAGAAAAATTTTTTTTGAGGGCAATCAAGAGAAAGATGGTTTTATCAAGTGTCATGTATCACACTCTTTTCTTTTATAGATATAGACGTGAACAATGAATTAATGATCATATCTAGTAGAACTTGAATAACATAAAACTTAAATCAGCGTAGAAAATGACGAAATACGAATGGAAAAAAAAGTAAAGGTTGTATTACGTTGACATATTTATATTATATTATCATCCGAAAAAGTAAAAGATGTTTTATGTTGATATATTCATAGTCAATATAACCTAAGGACTGAGGTTATTAACAACTATGTAAATACGATTTCACATATTAATATAAAAAAAAGGAAACCTATTTTATTTTAAAGAATGTCAATTTTAAAGAATGCCACGTACGTAACATTAACTAAACAGAATTCTATATTAACTTAGTTAATTTATAGATTATAGGTATGTTTGGCAAAACTAGCTAGTAGCTGTAGTTTTTTAAATATATTTTAGTGTTTGGCAGAGTTACTGGAGTTTTTAATAAAATGTATAAAATGACCAAAATTGGCATCATTAAAAGCTTGTAAGAAATGTTTTTTATTTTATTTTTATAATAGAATGAGTATTTGTGTCATTTACTCATTAAGTTTGTAGCTAGTAGGAACACGAAATCTATAAACACGAACACGACACGAAATCTAATCGTGTCATTTTTTTAAACACGAACACGAACCTGTGTATAACAGGTTAAACGATAAGACACGATAAGAAACACGATAAGACCTGTTAATACACGAACATGATAAGACACGAACACAACACGAAAATAAACAGGTCTTAACGTGTTGACCTGTTATAGACACGAAACCTGTTAAGGCCAAACACGAAACCTGTTAAAATAGTGTAGGTGCGTGTCAGGTTATAGTGTTCGTGTCTAAATTGACAGCCCTATTCACAGTAGCTACTCAATTTCTATCTCTATTATTATACTAAAAATCACTACCTTTCTCTCTCATTTTCTATTTAATAATACTTATTCTATACTTTTATCATTACTTTTTTTCTCTCCTATACTCACAACCACTTTTAAAAATATTAAAAAATTATGGAGGATAAACAGTGTCTTCTCCAAATTTATTAATGAACGGTGTCTCCTCTAAATATTTTCTCTCTCCTCTACTCACAACCACTTATATCCACTCTATATAATATGAAGATCACACATTCACTATTATGGAAGAGCTAAGAGCATTCACATCAGCTCCTCTATAATGATGTGAGTGTGATCTCTATATTATATAGAGTGAGTATAACTTGTTGTGAGTAGATGAGAGAGAATATTTGAAAAAGACACTGTTCACCAGTAAATTTGGAGGAGACATTATTCATCCTTCATAATTTTTTAATATTTTTAAAAGTGGTTGTGAGTAGAGGAGAGAGAAAAAGTAATGATAAAAATATAGGAAATGTATTACTCCCTCCGTCCCAATTTAAATGTCCCATGTTTAAAAACACACATTTTAAGAAATCTTTTATTTGAAATGGCAATAATATCCTCAAAAGTGATGATTGTGTTTTGTATTTTATGGGTTAAAACTGGAAATTACATTTCCATTTTTGGAAAGGTAAATTTAATTTGGGACAAATAAAAAAAGAAATAATGACATTTAAATTGGGACAGAGTGAGTATTAAATAGAAAAGGAGGAAAAAATGTAATGATTTTTAATGTAATTATAGAGTTAGAGATGAAGCAGCTACTCTAAATGCTCTAATGTGAATGCTCTTACATCAGGTTTATTTAGGTATTATTTATAGAAGGAAAAGAAAATGAAATTTGACGGCCCACGATGAATTAAAAAATGTAGCGCACTAGTGAGTAGCGCCTATCATTGATTTAACTATTCTCATTATTGCTTACTGGAAATAGATATGTTTGGATGGTTCCATTAATGATACGATAATACTCCCGTCATCCGTCAATGGTCCCAATTTTATGTTAAAAAAAACTATTCACAATGCCACTTTGGCTAAGGATTTGA
The DNA here is from genome assembly GCA_030844895.1 of Ambrosia x helenae. Classification (NCBI taxonomy): domain Eukaryota; kingdom Viridiplantae; phylum Streptophyta; class Magnoliopsida; order Asterales; family Asteraceae; genus Ambrosia; species Ambrosia x helenae. The sequence continues at coordinate 3,374 of JAUTDX010003902.1, read as the reverse complement.
GTTTTTGACATTCTTTTTCTTTGACCTTCTTGAATAAATCACACCAACCCAATTAGCCCAATAAGACTACTGAAGGCCCACAACAGATGATATTCGTTCTCAATTTCCCACCAATAAGACTTGTGAAGGCCCACTATTATAACCAAACCGATCTTTTTTTCAACTTTGGTCAAGCGATTATTAAAAACCCAATTCGAGGGTCCAAAATAACCTGACCTATGTTAATAATCGAATTGATTAACCAAAAAACCGATTAAATAATTGTTTTTTTGATATAAAAAAAATAAAAAAAATCCATTAAATACTAAATATGTAAAATAAACGCGATAAAATTTATTTTTCTTTTGAAATTTTAGAATAACACAACATAATTTTGTTACGAAAAATCGTCGGTTTTATAATTGTTTAATATTTTCCACACGGGTGGAACTTACATCGAGCTAATTTAACCCGTTTAATGATTACATACATCAAAATTTGCCCAAATTTGTGAGATACTTGTTGTTAGAACTTGCACAACCGTTAATTCACTTGACCTTTTAGGATGTTATTTGAGTATTTGAGACCGTCTTTGAGATTTGAGATTTGTTGTGTCTTATTTGTGTTTTTGAGCGCTAGAGAGGTATTGTGATCAAACCAATACACCCATGTTATATAATATATGGGATAAAATGGTCAAAAAGAACTAAAGAAAAAGGCTAATAGCCATTAAACTGGACATTTATACCAAATGCATGAGTGCATGCGAAATACATAAACACCATAATGATTAAACTGGACATTGATAATGCAACGCCTCCATTTGCATTGCGGCTTTCTCCATTTGCCTTAGTTTCGTCGTTTTATTTGGAGTTAAGGGTTAGGAAAACTACATGGGTAAAAGTGTAAAGTTAGAAAATAAAGTTAACCAACTTTTTTTAACTTAGTTAGGCTAAAAGACAGATTGTGTAGCAAATTGAGAAAATAAAGGACACAACGAGTGCAAATGAAAGACAAATGACAGAAGGTGCAATTTGGGTAATAAATAAAAGACAATATGTGTAATTTTGTCATTAAAAAATGTAGAGCACTAGCGCGTAGCGCCTATCATTTAACTATTCACATTTATTGCCTAGTGGAAATATATATGATCGGATGGTTCTGTTGATTACAGGATAATACTCTAGTGGTTCGTCAGTAATCCAAATTTACCGTTAGAAAACTATTCACAGTGCCACTTAGGCTAAAGATTTTGACGTGTTTTTTTTTTTTTTTTTTTTGACCTTATTGGACTAATCACACGAACCCAAGTAGCCAATAAGACTTGTGAAGACCCAAAACAAATTTCCCACCAATTCAATCACTTTAACTCTTATACAACAGGGGCACACATCAATTGTAATTATAGCGACATTGGTCAAGACGGGTTACTAAAAAAACAATTCGATGGTCCAAAATAACCTGACCTATGTTAATAATCGAACTGATTAACCGAAAAAACCGATTAAAATAATTGTTTTTAATATAAAAAAATCAATTAAATACTAAATATGTAAAATAACGCGATAAAATTCATTTTTTCTTTTGAAATTTTCGAATAATTGCACAACATAATTTCATTATGAAAATTTGTCGGTTTATAATTGTTTAATATTTTCCACATGGGTGGAACTTACATCGAGCTAATTTTTAACCCGTTTAACGATTACATACATCAAAATTTGCCCAAATTTAAGCGATAGTGTTGTTAGAACTTGAATAACCGTTAACTCACTTGACCTTCTAGGATGTTATTTGAGTATTTGAGACCGTCTTTGAGACTTGAGATTTGTGTGTCCTATTTGTGTTTTTGAGAGGTAGAGAAGTATCGTTACCAAACCATTACACCCAATACATGTTTATAAATATATGGGGTACAATGATCCAAAAAACTAAAAAAAGGCTAATGGCCATTTGAAAATACCGGGTTTTTTTTCCTACGGTTATGACCAGTTATTTTATAAGTAACAAAAAAAATAAAAAAAACCAGTTTCCTAACCGTTTCTTGCTCCTAAAAACTCCGACCAGATACTAACCTACCCATTATTAAATCAACTTTTTTCTTTGATTAAACTGGGCACTTATACCATATGCATGAGTGCATGCCAAATACATAAACACCATAAATGATAAACAAAATACCATTTTGTATACTTACAAGTTACAAATTACACTTTAAGTGGTAAAGAACAGTCGCTTCCCTTTCTTAAAGTTAACACTCCAAAACATATTTATGAAGAAAAAAAACTAATATAAAGAAAGAAAAAAAAAACATGAAAAGAAAATCCTACACCTAACTCCCTACAAAGAAACAAACACATGCATTCACATCCACCTTTTCCCCTAAGTTAAAATTGGCTTTTACAATAACTGTCCCCCAAAATAATATGATTAACATCAGAACAATAATGGTTTTCTAACATATACATGAAGTATTAATTGCAGTATATTATTCTGAAATTAACTGCTAGCTTTTAGGTTGCTTTGAACACAAATGAACAAAAGTTTGGTAGCTTAGCCTTCTAAACATGACCACTTCATTCAATTGAAGGATGCCCCTCAATTTCCTTAAGCCAAGTCCCCATTTTCACCTATACAGTGGGCCAAAAACATGAAATGAAAATTACCAAATGGACCTAAGAGAAAGTATGATATTACTAGTATAAAAGTGAATTGACTCGATATGACCTAGTATCGAGTCAAAAACATGGAACTTTCTAAATAAGAGAGAGAGAGAAAGAATTGTTTGTCGTTTATACCGTATATTGTCTTGGTAAACGATCATACTTCAATGTAACTTTTTTCTCGAAGATCTATGCTTTTAAGATCGCGTAGATGTTGTAAAATTTCTTGAAGAAGTTTCATTCCTTTATCGCCTTTCTTCAATGATCCAAAGCAGGTTTTAAGAACTCTCTATCCGCTTCAAGAGCTTGTAACCTTACATAAAGTTGTTCAACTTCCTCTTCAATGTCGATTCTCCTCTTTTGCAACTCAAATAGCGTGACCCGCGTGCTTTCCCACCTTGTCGGAATGGAATCCGTTTCCATTCCCATTTGATGTGATCACACCATCATTACTCTCGGTTTCAAGTGCGTCAAGAGAGGAAACGGTCTCTTTCCGTTTAGAACCAATGGCTTACGGTCTTGATAATGTATCCGTGTTGGAAATCCGTTTGCGATACCGTTGACTTCTTGCCTTGACCATCATAACCATAATCCCCATTTAGATGTTTTCCCATTCTCTTCAAAGAAATCATCTATTTGCCTTAACTCGCTAAAATGTCGCTCTTCTTCGTCACTCAAAGTGAAAGTTTTTTCCTCTAAAAACCTTAAGTGTTCAAGAATCGACATCCTCTC